>JBBPTU010000622.1:0-20456 GCA_038094295.1 Tylopilus aff. beelii | reverse complement strand
TCTTTAGCTTTAATCACTGCCTCTGTCCTTCTATGCATGCTTTCAATCAATTTCTGACACTCCTCAACCTCAATCTTACCCCACTCCAATACAATCCTCTCCCAAAGTTCTCATCCTCCTCTTGCAGGCCTTGGGTAGCTATTGAGCTTTTTCTTTTGGATTTGCCAGAGATGCTCAGTAGGACTAAGGTCTGTAGACTGTGCTGGCCAGTCTAGAATCTCAATCCCACAAAATTCAAACCAATTCTGAGCCTTCCTAGAGCAATGCTTAGGGTCATTATCTTGTTGAAAGATAATGCTCTCATCAGAAATGTCAGAATATTTCAAGCTGGGAAGCAGACAGCTTTCCAAAATGGAGACATACACAGCATCTATATGACTCTCCACCTTTGTCAAATCGCTCACCCAATTCCAACCCATACATATATTCTTAGACTATCAAAGAACCTCTTCCAACCTTGACTGTTCCTTGAACCTCTCTATCCTGCAAAGGCTCACCTGCCATTTTCCACACATACTTCCTTCCATCTGATCCAATCTTGTTGACTTTGGTCTTGTTTGACCAAATAACTCTAATCCAGTCCTTTACAGTCCAGTTCTAATACTTGAGAGCAAAGGCTAGCCTCTGTTTCCTATGTCTCCCAGACAGGAAAGGTTTTTTCTTGACTACAGCCTTTAAGGAAGCAGCCTTGAGCATATTGCAAATAGTCTGAGAAGAGATAAGAGAGGGCAGGGCAGAATTAATAAGGTGGGTAGCTTGGACAGCCTTTTTAGCCTTCCCAGTAATAATGCGGGAGACAATTCCCCTTTTATCAGTGGGGGAAAGCTTAGAAGGATGTCCTAGCTTGAGGTTCTCCTTCTCTGTAAGGAGTTCCTTGACAACTCTAGCCATAGTAGACTTGCCCAGACCAGTTTGAGAGGAGATCTGACAAATGGAGAGGCTGGATTTAGAGAGGGAGAGGATATTATCTCTAAGCAAGGTAGTAATGGGTTTCATGATTATGTTAAACCAGGGGCAGTATATAACATCCATCAGAAGCTATCAAAATCTTATGTTAATTTAAAATAGCCATATCTTAGTGGCATGACAACCGAATCACATGACTCAAACAGCATTAGAATGCCAATGGCAAGTGCCTCCTTCCATGCTGCAATTGTTTGGTCTTATTTGTTCCTCATATCTGACAATCAATCAATTACTCTAAAATGGCCTAACATTGAATGCTTTTTTGAGCCACTGTATTGTGAGATGTATGGTCATACTTGAATAAAAGCAGTTCTAGATCTATTTTGCTTGATCTGAGCAGTTCTGATGACCAGGAAAGAATATTAACTGTGATATACACAGGTATGCTTTTTATATGCTATAGTATAAAGAATTATATCTTATCAGACAAGATCACACCAAAGAAGGTGCAAATATGTCCACATGGCCATTTACTTATTATTTTCAGTTACCATCTGCTCTTTAAGCAGACAATGAAAATGTTAGTCTGAAATCTACTGGATACAATATAGGCATATCTGATTTTTACTCAGCATGAAATCTCAATGATGTAAAGTTCAGAAGTAGCATCCAATGATTAGCTTATCCAGATGTCAGATATAAGAATATGCAATGCTAAAGACATCTGTACTTCCTTTATAACACTTCCTATATAGACTAGAACAGCTGTATATAAGCACTGCAGTCACACCATAAGCTTATCAAAGTTGTGATAAGCCTCTCTCTTACTTCTGATTCTTATATGCAACCATGTCCATCAATCATACATTGACAAAGAGGGATATGAATGGAGACTACCCTGACTATTAAGCCTCTGTCACATCCCATTGTCTGATACTCTCATGCAACAAACTGCATACATTATTGGAAAAGTACATACTCTTTCTATATCTCTGTCTTCATGAACTTACCTTACTTTGCTCCCTTTCAAAGATCCCACTCTCACATCTCTTATCTCTTTCTGCACTACAAAGTGGCAGATATTAAGGGCTTGAATGGAACCATAAGTTTCCTGTTCTCTTTATGATTTCTCTCTCATTGTGCTAAAGACTAAACTCAGTCAATACAAAATCAAAGATAAAGCTGACCAGTATACTAATCAGTACACTCAGATAGAACTCATCACTCTCTATCTATTGAAAAAGTGATACAAACTGGAGGCAATAATCATGATGTAGAGTATAATATCTCTAACATCAACACCTAACTCCATATTTTTCTTGACAATTGCTTCAATGAGAATCATTTGTACAATCCTAACTTCAGGAAAAATTATGATGCATCTCCTCATTGTATATACTATGTAAAACATCATACTAGTACACTTTGTTTAAGAACAATAAGATTAAAAAGATAGAATCCATGAGATAAAAACTGAGTACCATTGACTTATTTCTTTGATTACTCATTGCTTGTACTCCAGCCTCTCACTACAATGAAGAGAATGACTTTCTATCTCCTCTTTATTTCATTTCTCATTTATATAGCTTTTCAAATAAACTGGCACTTGAACAGATCAATGAAACTTACATTGAATCTCATTCCAGCTACACAGCATACATATTCAACCCCCCCACTATGAGACTTTTGCCATGGGCAGCATGAGCAACATATACTTCTTCAGGCCCAGCAAGTGCATGCACAGCTAGTATTCAAATGTCTAGTCTGATCTGGTCTTTTGCCCAAATTTTGAATGACTAGGATCAGACTGATCCTATTATAGGATATGCTACTAAGTTATAGTATATTAGGAGTATAATTAGTTGCCAAAAAGACTAGTCCAGACTGCACTATTAGAACTAGTCCTAATTAGTGCAGTCTGGTGCTATGATTGGTTTTTAATGGTCTTAGGATTGGACTATTGAATACTATATATGGTGCACAGGTGTCATCAGTGATCAGATTTGTCTTTAAACACATTTCAACTCCACATTCATGACCATTCTCATCTCAATTTTTCTCCCTTTTTCCCACTATAGCTGTTGATTTCACCAAGAATCCTTGATAATTGTACTTCAACCTTGCTTGCAGATTTGAGGAGTTCACTCTACTGTGTGTTTCTCACTTATGAGCTATGAATATGCTAAGAACATGCCTTCACTTGAGATGTAGTTCATGATATTGGTAAAGTGAAAATGAAAAATTGGTATAATGAAGTTTGAGCATGCTAATTCCACCACATCTACAGCATGTCCTCTAAGTGTTATGCTTTACCCTGGTAGGAAGTAGCATAGACCTTGGAAAGACTAGAGAGACCTAGGATGTTATCAATGAAAAGGTGGTCACTGAGCAAAGGCTGGTCTAGAGAGACTAAGGATGCTGCTGAAGAGAAGGTAGAACAAGGGGACAACTGAACAAAGGCAGATCTAGAGAACTAAGGAAGCCACTGAAGAGAAGTTGGGTCTAGAGTGACTAAGAAGGCCACCAGAGTAAAGGTGGTTCAGGACTTTAACTGTGGAGAAGCAGGACTAGGTAGTGGGACTAGGTATTATCATTAAGGGAGGGGTACTAGGTGGATGTCAAGGTTGGTCTAAGCTAACAAGTATTGAAGAGAGACATGGGATTTATATAGATGGTCCATGGAATGATGAGTAAGCAATGGAAGATCAGAGAATCTTCAGTAATACAATACAAAGTTTGAAGGTAAAACAGGGGGTGGGTGAAAGGGTGCTTTGGAAGAAGGAAAGTCACGATGAGTCAAAGGAAAAGAAGCTTGCTAACAAAGCAAGGAAGTCAGAAGTGATCAGTAGAAGCAAGGCAAATGGAAGGCCAGTGGGTCTTCAGAGAAGGTTCTAAAAGAAGATCAAAGAAAAGTCCAAGTTTAGGCATAGGGGTAATTAAACAAAGGGAGAAAAGAATAAAACATAATACTAAGCCTACAGCAAAAGGTTGTGATCAAATGAGTGAAGATGAAACAATAAGTGGAGGTCCTTCTTCAAGTGTGGCTGATATAATAACTCTGTGACTGCAACAAACTTAAAAATAGAATAGAGCATGTTATATGACATATATGTCCAGATTATTTAGCCTCCACCTTGAATTCTCTAGTGTAAAGATCATATGACGTACAAAAAACTCTGATATAATACTGCCTGTACAATCAAAATTTAAAACACTTGCAGTTTGGCTTGAAGAACTTACCTAGGTGCATCATGACACAGAAGCACATGAATTGTTAAACTAATGCCTGGATTTGTTAATTGCTGGTCAAAAATAGCATCAACACTGATAATAACAACTTTGCAAGAATCATGTTTACTAATCTTGGTTTGTCAACATCTGAAGGATACCATTGCATAAGCAAGGAAAGCTTTGACCTTTTGGGTTCCAAATTTAGCTAAACCAGGTCACATGTCCCTTTCTGGTCACATCGCTAGCTAGTATAGTATTGTCAGACTAATGCAATCTAATTGATCTACATTGTTTGCTAGTACAATATGTGACTAAGTAGATTTGTTCATTCATTTGAGTGATCTTCCCTTGGACATTATCAACTGCTGTAGCCCCATGAGCCAAACACTCAACTCTTTGTTCAACTACATATTTTGTAACATCTCTTTAATATTCACATAGTCATCACACCAAGTGTCAGCAGTGATAGGGTATTCTCTGTAAAACCCTTCACTGAATTTCCATAGGGATGTACAGATTGCCACCATAGCCAGCACAAAGATCTCATCAAGGTTATCATTTTGAATGAACTGATGGAGTGAGTATGGTCCAAGAAAGACGTCATTGATCACAAGGTCAGAAAAGAGATCTGAGGTGAATAGTTCATTAGTCTTGACCTAGGAACCATCCACCTTGATCATAACAGTGTTCTTCAAGTACCAAAAGTCCACTAAGAGGTACTTCACAATGGTGTGCTTGTGTTTGACTTTGTTGATGCCAAGTGGGAGCCAAAGTCCAAAAGCATGTTGAACATGAGAAACAGCATGGTCTCTAAACAACTGCCAGATGGCTATCATAGCAGAGGTCGATTTAGTTTCTATACTCCAGTTCTTAATAGAGGCTTGGGTAAAATACTTACTATGGAAAAAATGAGGAGTAATTTACTTACTATTACCACAGATCTTGCAAAGAGCATCTTTCTTCACAGTATTGATGATTTGATTCTTGCTGTCAAATGTCAGAATTGCTTCCTCAGTAATGATAGATATGTAAATGCATTGTTTAGCCTCTTCAAGTACTTTGTATTTCTGTCTTTTCAGTAGATTAACATCAAACTTGAACTAGCTGCTACCTAAGCTGCAGAAGACTCAGACATTACAAGGGAATAACCTTTGAGCTGTTGGGTCATAGACATGTCCATAGGGACACTAACTTGTTGGACCTGAGCAAATGGACTTGGAATTTGGGTTGCTGGCTGGGGGGTTGGTGGCAACTGAGCATATGTTTCTCACATGGGACAATAAATAGACTTGGCTACACTAGTTTATAAAATAATTATAAATTGTTATCACTTGATCAGGGCAATCAACACACATGGATCCAGGTTTGGGTTGTATAACCATCTGAATTTCAGGTTGTTGTAGCATCATCAGCTAGATACATTGCACAATCTCCATTCCATGATAAAGACTTGCAGGATCCAGAACAACAGAATCATCAGCAGGTCCAAGTCCTGCTGGTATATTGACAGGAGGTTATATCCAGCTGCTGGCATGACCAGCACTTGTGTATGAATACAGAACATTTGGATTCATGTTGTTGATTTGGTATAGGTGCTGTGGTGCCTCCACAGGGAGACTTAAGAGCTCTGAATTGCGTTGAAACTTAGGGTAATGCCATTGTGGCAGCATTACAATTAAGTCTCAGTTATCAGAATCTGGATAAACATACCTTTTGTTTAGCATTGGCCTTAGGCATAGACTGGGGATGCTTGCATTGGAGGGACATATGTATATGCAATTTCACAACAAGGATATATCATATAACTGAGAGTAGTGATCAGTATATGATATGAACAGAAGAAGATAGTACAAACTATCACAAATCTCCCTGATCATTGTTCATCTTAGTTAGGTTTGGCAGAATACTAAATATGAACTTACAAGCACTGTGACCCCATGACCAGTGTAGGTACACTGTTCAGCTGGTTGAGGACCTCAATCTGCTGTAACTGAGACTCTTCAAGCATCAAATTAATGAGCTTGTCTGCAAATATAGCACAATAGAAACTGTTGTCATCTTCCACCTTCAACAAAGACTGCAGAGATAGGAGGTCCCTCATGATTCCAATAACAGCCTCAACTGTAGCCAACTCTGCTTCTTTGTGCCATTTGATTGCAGTAAGAAACTTGCCATGTCTTTTCAGACTCTCAATTGCAGCTGTAGTGTGCACAACTTGATGGACAATGGTATCCTGATCTGCTCTCTTTGTCTTGTAAGCTTTCTTGATAAGGTCTTGGGGAAGCTTGGTAAGTGTGCCATGAAGCAGGTCCTTCCACTTGTGTCTGGAATAAGTACAAATAACATATCAAAGATAAGTATTACCTGTTTGACATCTTCAATTGTCAGCCAAAGGTGGGCTGATGGAACTATCATTCTTGCAAAAATTCTCAGCTCAAGAGGCATGGGGCCAACTCATTGATAAGGACTATTAATGCAATAGCAGATTACTAGTTCCACAAGCAAGATTGCTAGGGCTTGGAAGAAGATTATAATTAAGTACATAAAGGTGAGGGTGATGATGAGAAGGTTTTGCTCATAGAGCAGCATGAGTAAGTTACACTATGGATTGCATAGATCTAACTAGAGTACATGTGCACAGATAGTGGCACTTTTATATGTAACTATGGGGGTTATGGAAAACTACTACCAATATGAGAGAATTGATAGGGGGAGAGGGAGCATCTAGGAAAGTACTAACTACAAGCTTCATCCGAAGGCGATGTGAGCATACAAGGACACATGAAAGAAGCACATGCTGTAGACTGTGGACTATGGTTGACATCTATCTAGATAGTCCGTATGATAGTGTACAAGATAAGATCAGATCAGAAACAAAAAGAGAAGGAAGTAGTGCAAAGGAAAATAGGTACCCAGCTACTCTGTGGTTGGGCTTCCCATGTCTGAATCCCCCATTGGATAGACCAAGAACATATCTCGCTCCAAGGTACTGAGGAGTCCAGCACCTACCAATGCTTCAGTAGGTCAATCAATAGTGTGGTTCAACTCATTGTATTGGGCATAGATATCTTTCCAGCCTGTAACAAGAACAGTTTTATATCCTGGAAGTTTGCTATGCAGTAGTGGTGTTTGATTTGTCAGGACTGCAACTACCAGCATGAGGCCCAGGGGTATAAGAAGGGGAAGAGCTCAGGGAGGTATGAGAGGTGGGATTGCTCAGTGAATCAGAGGACTTGGAGCTAAAGCCATCATCACTATTATAGCAATATGGAGAAGATTGATCCCTAGGAGGTAACTTGCATGTATGTTCTGTGATGGTTGTATTGGAAATATCTGTCTCCTTGAATTTGGCAAATTCCTGCATATTGTAGCCAACAGAAAGAGGAAAGTCACTCATTGGACTGGAAGAAACTAATGATGCTGTTACAGTCTGGTGTGACATGCTAAAGCATTGAGAACAGCTCGACAATGCTATCAAGGAGGCCATCACAGATGGTCTACAACAAGGGGTGGTTTCTTATATTCCATGGAGCTAACTTTCCTTGGTCTGCTATTGTGGACCACTATGAGATAGAGGAGGACATTCTCAGGTGACTCCATGGTTGGTTCAATTGTTTTTCCCTTCTTCTTCATCTGCATTCCCAGGGACCATGCCACAGTTACCTTTCTAGTCTATTTCATCCTGTACACTGCCATACAGACTCTGTCTAGATTCCTCCCACCAGATCTTATGTTTCCTGCAGACATCAGATCATCTTCTCACATCACTTAGATAATCTTTTTTGAATGCTAATCCTCCTTTAGCTGTATCTTTTATTACAGTTATGTTTTCCCACCCTTCATAGTTATATATATACACCCCTGAATGGTGCCCTGTGCTCTAGTTTGATCTATGCAATCCACCTGCATTCTCATCTCTCACTGCTAGCAAGATAGGTTCTTCTAGTGAGATCACTGCCAGACTGGACCAGCTTTACCAAGCTCTGTTCATTATCCTCTACATGCTCTGTTTGTATTACAAAGAACTACAGAGACAACAATGCATCATCATGTATGTTAACAAAAGATCAAACTCTTCCCCTGGCTCCAACTCATAAGTTTGGAGCCTGCCTACCCCCACCACATCCTACCATTCCACCCTCTCAGGACTCATCTGACAACCACTCTTAGACCCCTACCTCCTTGTGCCCTTACTCTACATACCCCAATCTAGTGGTTCCTCATATAGCACCTACAACTCATTGCCTGCTGATAAGAAGTAGGTACCTACCTGGCACCTCAATTCAAACTGGATTCATCTTTGGTTCACCAAGAACCCTCACCTGCCTACACTCTGGAAGTTCCCCAGAACCACAGATCACAGTCGATACAACTCTCCCCACTGCAGAGTTTTCTATCCTTAAATGAGAGGAAGAACAGGCCCCCAGCCCCCTATTGCCAGAACTTGCTGAAGGAGAGAATTAGGAGGAGGAACTACAGAAAAAGGACACTGACCTGCATGAAACTTGTTTCCTGCTAGATCATGTCACTACATGAAAGTCTCCAATTTGTCCACTCTCCATGGAGCAAATATTCTCTAATCTTGAATGAAGATACCATATATAGAAGTGCAACTCCCCACCAAATTTCTTGGTCAAACTTCCCAGATTGAGGGAGCTATAAATATTTCTTTTCCCCTATACTCAGAGGCAAAACTACCCACTAGTGTAGGAATGGCCCCAACATTCACACAGCCCCCTACACAGCAATACCACAGCCTCCCCTAAACCCCAGAGAACTGGTATACAGCCCTGTAGCACAGCCAAGAGCACAGCCAAGCACTGGAAGCCCCCAATCAGTCCATTCTCAGACTTGCCCAGTCAGCCTTTACATCATCTTTCTAATAAATTCCTTGGCATTTGTAAGCCAAGCACAGCATGAGCACAGCATAAGACACAGCATGCATTACAATGCACAGCTTGTCCAAATCTGGCTCAATATACTCTTATTCAGCTGATTTGCTCAGTCAGTACTAGCTGAGCATCAATCAGCAATGTCTTGGCACCTGTACAGCTAGTAGCATAGCCACATGTACACAGTATATATAGAGGCCATTTTCTAGGCCAGAATATAATCATCCTTCTCATCCTCTCTGAGATTTTCTCTGCCCAGGGAAAGGACCTTTTCCCAGAAGAACATCTTCACCAACACTTCAGTAGCTACCAAGCAACAGGTAATGTACTAGCACTTGTAAAGAGCTGGGGACAACAGCTGTATACAAACTCTTTCCCACATCAATGCATGAAAACATACTTCTGTATTTGGTGTACTACTCTGAGACATTACTCTACCAAGTGGTTAGTGTAGCATTGCTAGCTAACATTGTAACTTGCACAAATTGAGTGCAAGAATACTTGATCTGACTAATCTGCTTAGAGATCCACCTTATATAGACAATCAATCAAGTAATCAAAACCTCAACTTGAGCTTGTGGAAAAGCTTAGTTATATTTTCCTGTGGTCCAAACTTTCTTGCATTCAGCTCTCCCATATAGCAGGCATCTAATCCAATACAGCTTATATTACATAAGCTATGCCATGGCCTTATAAGGAAATCAACCCTATATCAGGCTAAACTCTCAACAGTAGTCAAGGCACATAGGAACCATAGGTCTACCACCTACATAGGATCCTACACAAGCATACACAACTTCAATTGATAGAGAAACAAGACCTCTGTCAACACAACACATAACTAGCTGAGTGCCAACCCTTCCCTCTTAGGAACTTAGATTTGGAGATAGGAAGAACAATCAGGTATCCATTTGGCTAAAGTGGTAACACATCATAGTTGTTTGTACTAGTTTACATTCACTATTCACCTAGGTATTTTCTGTTGTCAGGATATCTAGTGCTGGTTCAGATTGGCCCTGGGAAGTGGATCTCTCTACAGATTTGCTAGTATCTATTAGATTCATTCTAAGAAGTGACAACAGGTGACAGGATAGGGTTTGATAGCCAAGGATTAACTGAAGTGGCTGTGGTGTCAAAATAAGGTAATGTCAGAGACAAAGAAGCCTCAGGGGCAGACTCAGAAGAAGAGGGAGAAGTAGGAGTAAGGGAGGAAAGGGACAATAATGGAGTGGAAGGGTCTGAGGCCCTTTGAGTAAAATGTAAGGGGGTAGAATAAGCAAAAGTTCCTGGGACAAAGGTGGAAGGAGCAAGAGGAGAAGGTGGAATATGAGGAACTCAGTGCCAGGCTCTTTCTGGGGTGACCAGTAAATGAAGCTCTGGGTCAGGGGAGATATTTAAGCATTCAAAAGAATCAAGGACATTGTCAAATGATTGATGAGTGGCTAAATGGGCAGACCTTTTTGGCCTAGAAGACCTCCTCATGGTGGGCTCCAGTTGTAAAAAACAAAAGTTCAGCTGGTGTATAAAAGCACCGGTGGTACCAGACAGTCAAGAAAGAAAGGATGTAAACAAGGTTTAGCCAAAGGGAAAGCAACTAGATAAAGATGGTAGACTGGAAGTAGGAAAAGAGAAGAAGTGATGAGAGAAATGAGTGGACTGGTGAAAGACCAGTTGAAAACTAACCTAACTGGTAAGGACTGGTTGACAATGGTAAGCCAGTAAGTGACCAGTAGTGGGCCAGTAGCTGACTGGTAGTACAATTGTGGACTGGTAGTGGGTCTGTAAAATATTTGATTAGTATATGACTTATGTTTACAACTCATGAACATGAACGATATATATTTGTCATGGATAAGTATAAGTGAATACAAAAAGTCATGAAGGCATCATTAGGACAACCCTCAAGTATATATACTACAATGCATGTGATACTATGTATCACATGTGTGCTATGCTACATAACTAATTTGGGGCCTTAAGCCCCCTTATACCATATTGTGGTATTTAGATCCCTTACACCCTTCCCCTTTAGGGCCACCAGTGGCCCATAGTAGTCCATTATGATAGGACATATACATTGTCCATAAAGTAAGTAAGTAGAGAAAAAAGGGAAACAATGATGATGATAGTGGAGGTTTTATCCTCCTGAATGTCCATGCTACAAAGATCAATTCTTCATGAGATAACAATTGAGGCACTCCCACTTATGTGCTGACTTACATCTCCAATGGCCTGTCCACCTCACCTTCTTCTGGCATCAATGGGGATAGATTCCCCTTGTTGCCCACATTGTTTATGGTCAGAATGGAGGATGGAAGTCCATAATCAAGAATAATCTGTCCAAATTGTTCAAGGAAGGACGAATCCCTCAGGAAGCTATTGACCAGCTTCACCAGAGGAATTTCCTCCATCATGATTCCATGCTTGTTCACTTCCTTCTCATGCCATTCCACAGTGTGGTCAAATGATTCAGCAGGATATTGGTGAGACAATTCTGCACTAATGGGGCCATAGATCACCCAGGTCTGTGGATTTTTGTCCCCACCACTCGCAATGACTTGGTCAATCATGTCTTGAATGACACATCAGGCCCAAGTTGTGATGTCATCAGTATCTTATGCAGTATACCCATTTGCAGCCAGGTATGCTGCAATCTCAGCCATGGAAACATTTTTGTTGAATGTTCCTTTCCATACAGTTCTCTGGCCAGCAACAGGAGTAACTCCATCCCACTCCAATAACAACTGGAACCTCCCTGGTATGGCAAGGAGGTGAGCGAATTCTTGGACCCACAAATTCCAACTAAGATCACCTCATCCAACAGGAGACAGTGTCTCTATTGTGAGGAAGCTCCTCATTTGTCAGGGGACTGGGGGAGCAAGCTTCAAATCTGAATCATCCCAGATCAAAGGCATGCCAATCAGACCGGGGAATACTTGATGAAGCATTTCTCGTTGCTTCCTGTCCTTGGCCACCCCTTGCAGCCTGTAGATATTGTTGATCCACACCTTGATGGGTGCATTGACAGATGGGGCATCCTGCAGTAGCAAAGAATTCTTGGCCAACATGAAGATCAGCTGCTTAGCGTGTGCAATCAGAGTAGATTGATTTTCTGTGAGTGAGGGGACTTGGATGTTTACTTGGGTCACGAGAGACATAATGGAGCTAGGCTCTGAAGTGAGATTTGAGCTGGTTATTGCTGACCATTATGATTCAGAGGTAATGTTTTCCTGGAGTGCAGCAATGATGACAGGAGGGGGAATACTTGCAGGCTAGGCTCCTGCTTCCTTGAGATGATAGGCCTCTTCATGCTTCATGTCCTTCTTTGCTTCAACCTTTTGAAGGACCACACAGGTGGCCTCCAGGTGCACATTGTGACATGCATCACTTTGCTGATGACCAGGTCCTTGTGCTTCCTCCAGAGGTTGAGGAAGATGAGGAGGTTGAGTGCATTCCTGACCATGGGTGCGTTGTTCTCAGGTTTGCCCTGTGCTGTCCGGTACAGCAGGAAGAGTTCTTCCATTGAGTTGTACAGACAGATAGGGCCCATGATGCCTCTGTCCATCCTGATTGTAGAAGTGGGGAACCTTCAGACAGGAGTAGGAGGCACATGCCTCAGAGTCAGGTTGGCAATGGTGGTGGTGAGTGCTTCACCTTGATACACATAGAGGTTATCCTCTACTCAGACGAAAAGGGTCCTGATGCTACTCTTTGATTCAGTGGCATCGCCTAGGAGGACAACTCTGTGAGGGTTCTCATTTTCAGAGAACTCTGGGAAAATGGTCCCCTACATTGTTTCAAGAGAGGGAAGAGGCTGAATAATTGGAACAGTGTCATCCATGGTGATGTCTTTGTATGGAAGGACAGGATTGGTGGGTACTTGAGGAATTTCCTTCCTTTTTCCCTTGATCAGAGCAGATTGATAAGCAGGACCTGCCTGCAGGAAGACAACTGTAGCAGAAGCAGGATGGAGGATAATAGTGGTGGGCTGCTCCCTCCTCCTGAAGGAAATTGTGGAAGCCCACATGGTGGAAGATCCAGCCATTGGCTGGTCTTTGTCCATGCAGATGCTGAGAGAGATTAGACGAGCCTGTTCAAGTTGACAGGCCTCATTGTGGACAGACAACAGTGTGGTGATGGATAAGACAGTTGTGTCTTGGTTGCATCTAAGATCCTTGCAAGCTTTGTCATGTTGAGCATGGAAGCACTCACATTTGCTGTGAAGATGCACAATACATCATTGGAGAGAGTTGTATGCCTCATGTTTGGCTGTTTCAGCCACATGATCAGCAAGGATCTCGACTGGCTCTCCAAAGTTGATTGGTGTTGACATCAACCCCATGGCGACATGCTGAGCATATTCACTGCACAAGGAGCAGTGTGCTCCATGTCCAAGCATGGGGAGGTGCAGGTGGACAGTCCAGGAATCATGACACTTGTGAGGCTTATCATGTCGACTGTTGCATGGGGGTGACAAGGATGGGTTGCAGCAGTGTTTGATTGGTCACCCAGTAGCTTGATGGTAATTAACAGGCGATACCAACTGAGGAGATGTGTCTCAACAGTGTGACGAGTCACAAGAAGAGCTTCTGCCATGAGGGCAGGGATCAGGGGATGTGTCTTGAGTTTGAGACAAGAAGGCAGGGCTAGTGGATCTGCTATGGGGTTGCATGTTGCAGGAGCAACTAGGTGGTGGTAATGGAGAGGGAAAGAGGGAGGTGGGATGGTGGTCCTAAAGTAATACCACATGGCAGACTTTGATTAATGAGGCAAGACAGGTGAAAGTGGAAATGATCATCCACCAAGTCTATCTAGGATTATCTAATCCATGAGAATTTATTTCTTTTCTCATCACATTTTTTTCTAATTCTTTATTTGTTTTTATTTGGTCACTTTTGCTTGCCAAATTCATCTCAGTCCATTGATCAGTTGATCATGGCCTAGATACCCTTGTCACACACTGTGACCTTCATATGCCTGGTTATACTCCCTTGCCTATTAGGTAGTTGATGCACTTCATGCACTCCTTGCAGTTCAAGATATCAATTGAGGACCTCAAGTTCCTCACAATTTGAGTGTGACTCCCATGTTGAATCACTAAGGTTTCAGTGAACCAGGAACTTTACAGAGTTCTTATTCCATCAATGAGTGAGGATCTCATCTATGAGCCATTCCTCGTCATCAGTTGATCTGATGTTATAGAACACTTGTGCATCCCTTTTAGGGAATAGTGTGTCATTATTTGGCTCAAACTTGCATAGCAACCCTATGTGAAACCTGTGGTATACATGCCTCTTCTGCATTATTTCTGGTAGCTCCTGAGTAGAGGTGACTGTGGCACTGTCCTTCAACAGGACCTTCATTGATCCGATGTACCGAGGTAGAAGCTTACAAGTTCAACCCTTGGGCATTATCAAATTCTATGTGGAGAGATAGACACACTCTCCTACTTTGAAGGCATTCCCTGCCTTTTGTTTACAATTTGCTTGATGTGTTTGAGTCACTCAGCTCTCAATGATGGTGTCATGGGCCATTTCTAAGTTTTCTTTTGCTTGTTGTGCAAAGGCTTTCATGCCAGGAGCTATGGAGGCATTGTCCTCCTTGATCCTTTCCATCATTACAGGCAGATATCTATAGTTCAATTCAAATGGGGCAAACCCAGTAGAGCTACTTATGCTTGAGTTGATGGTGAATTTGACCATTGGCAGTTTGGTAGACCAATCCTTTTTGTCAGGCTGCACCATTGCTCATAGTATCTGTACTACATTTTAGATAGATTGCTCAGAAGCACCATCCATTTTGGGATGAAATGCAGTAGACATCAGGAGTTTGACTCCAATTGTATGGTGCAGCTTGCACCAAAACTTAAACATGAATTTGGTGTCATGATTGGAAACTATGGTTTCCAGGTGTTAACATGATAGCATACTATAACATTGATGAGCAAGATGGCTAAGGCTTGAAAGAAGATTCTAATCGAATACATGAAGGTAAGGGCAGCAATGATGCAAGTGTGGCAATTTCTAGCCAGCATGGGAGTCTCACCTGTAGAGCAGCATGAGTAAGTTACACTGTGGATTGCATAGATCTAACTAGAGTACATGAGTACTGAGAGTGGCACTTTTATATGTAACTATGTGGAAATAGGAAACTACTACCAATATAGGAGAAATGATAGGAGGAGGGAAGAGCATCCAAGAATGTACTAACCACAAGCTCCATCCAAAGGTGATGTGAGCAAACAAGGAAAGATGAAAGGAAGACCTACTGTGGACTGTGATCAGCATCTATCTAGATAGTCCGTATTGTGGTATACAAGATAAGATCAGATCAGGAATGAAAGAGGAAGGAAAGCAGTGTAAACGAAAATAGGTACCCAGCTTCTCTGTGGTTGGGCTTCCCATGTCTGATTCCCCCATTGGATAGACCAAGAACATATCTCACTCCATAGTGCTGAGGAGCCCCATATCTACTAATGCTTCAGTAGCATGATTGATGGTGTGGTTTAACTCATCATATTGGGTGTAGATCTCGTCCCAGCCCATAACACTGGGAGCATGCACTAGGTGATTATCCTGCTACCATTTGACAGTTCGGTACTACAAACAACTACTTGACTCAAGTTGTATGTCTGACGCATTACAATAGAACATGTCCATTTTTCTCATACTGAGTGACAGGGTGAGCTCAAGCATCAATGCTTGAAGTGTTGCTTTCTGCGTACAGGAAAAAAGAAGGCAACAATGGTTACAAGTATGGCTAAACAAGAAGCAATAGAATGATTTATTCACAAGGTGAATGTGGCATGCGAAACCCTTGAAACAGAGTCCCAGCAAAACAAATGAACCAAACAGCTCTGTTCATCACCATTCAACCACCATCACATTGCAGCTACTGCATGATCCTTGCATGATTGCATTGAGTGGTTAGGGGAATGTGGAGAGGATCCCACTGTCGAGGTAGTAGTGACCACTTTATGAGTCCTCTCAAAGAGAGGTGAGTTTTTACACAAGGGTGACAGTGTGCCTGAATTCCGACATAACAGATCTGTGGGAAAGTGCAGAAACAAACCATCCATAGCGTGAGTGTGCGAGTGTTTGAATCACAGATTCCGCATTTTTTTTGTCCTTGCTATCAGTCTCACACCTGAGTGTAAAAGTAAACAAGATGAATTAAAGTAACTACTATACACAAAGAATGTAATTCTAGCTATCAGCTTGCCGCCAGGGTCATCAACGCTGTGGTGGTAGGTATACCCTTGCCTCCTTTGCACGTATAATCACTGCACCGTCCGCAGGGCGCTGGCGGCATCAGGGATGCGCCGTGTCATCTGTGCCCTTGCCACTGCTGGGTGGTGGTGGTGGTGACAGTGGTGTGCCACCTTCACCATCGTCGTTGTCGTTGTCGCCTGATGATGGGGACATGCCGCTGCATCACTTGTGGTGGCATTGGCGACAGTGGTGGTGGGGTGGTGTGACTGCCCTCGTCATTCGATGTAGTGGTGGGGTTGGCACAACAGTGATGTGTAGTGGAGCTCAGCACAGATGCATTGTCGTCACTGACGACATGGTGGGGGTGGCTGCATCGTCATGATTGGCAATGGGGTGATGGTGGCAGCGGGATTGCTGCCACTGCATCGTCATTGGCGACATTGGAGTGGTGGTTGAGTCAGTGTCGCGAATGACAATGCGGTGGTAGTGGCAGCAGGGTTGCTGCTGCTGCTGCATCATTGTCGGCGATGTTGGTGTGGTAGTTGAGTCGGCGGAGGTGCGTCATCGCGACTAACAATGCAGTGGTGGTGGCAGCGTGGTTGCTGACACTGCTGCTGCATCGTCGTTGGCGATGTTGGAGTGGTGGCTGAGTTGGCGTGGACGTGTCGTCGTGACTGACGACATAGTAGTGGTGGCAGCGGGGTCGCTGCTGTTGCTGTTGCATTGTCGGTGGTGTTTGGACAGTGGTTGGGTCGGCGTGGATGCATTGTCACGGCCAAGGATGAAGTGGTGGTGGCAGTGGGGTCACTGCTGTTGATATTGTGTCATTGTTAGTGACATTGGGGTGGTGGCTGGGTTGGCGTGGACGTGTTGTCGCGATTGACGATGGGTAGTAGTGGCAGTGGGGTCGCTGCTACTGCTGCTGCATCGTCAGTGACATTGGAGCAGTTATTAGGTCGGCGTAGGTGCGTCGTCACGAATGACAACACAGTGGTGGCAGCAGTGGGGTCGCTGCTGCTGATGCGTCATCGTCGTCATCGTGTTGAGGTGGTGGTTGGGTCGGCATGGTTGCATCGTCGCAACTGACGACGTAGTGGATGAGTCAGCATAGACACATCATTGCAATTGACAATGTGATGGTGGTGGCAGCAGGGTTGCTGCTGTTGCTGCATTGTCATTGCGACGGCTTGAACACAGTGGGGGTGGTAGCCAGGACGAATTGCCATCTTCAACAATGTGCTGGTGATAGTGGTGGATTGCCACTGCTACTACCACATCGATATCGACGGCAAGGTGGTGGGGTCAACGCAGGCGCATCATTGTTGTCATCGTTGCTATGGTGACAGGCACACAGTTGCATGTCCTTGCCCTCATCATCGTCATCTTCATGTGCACGTCATTCTGCAGCCTTTGCGCTGGATGATGGTTGAGGTGACACGACATCACGTCACCCTTGCTGTCACCGCCATTGGCATTGTGGTTCTCGGCCTCATCGTTGTACAGGGGGTCCGTCGTCGTCATCACCGGGATGGTGATGATGCTGCTGTGCAGCAATCATGGTGGTGACAGTGGCTGCCACCATTCCTATTGTTGTCGCTGGGGGGTTGTCATGCCACTGTGCGTTGCCGTTGGGTCGTGGTTGTAGTGCCATGTTCTTTGTCGCCACTGGTGGTCCAAGTGTTAGTCACGCATGACAATGCAACCTTTCGCGAAAAATTCATGTCACAGGATGGCGTGACGAGTGTGACATATCATGCGATTGTCACGTCACTGTTGTCGAATGTGATCACTCGCCTGCCATCCCATCACTCGCACTTGAGGACAATTGTGTATTGGCCGCTTACGCCACCTGTTTCGAGCCCGATCGCTCACTAGATATCTTTGGCAACAGCTCATTCATGAGCCCGAATACTCATTCAGCATTACCTCCAGCTTTTGAGCTTGATTGCTCATCTGCCACTCATTACCTGTCTCTAGCTCTCTTGTGCAACCGTTTGTTGGCCACAGATACCACTCAATTCAAGCGTGATCACTCACTAATTGTCTTTGCAGCTCATTCACAAGCCCAAATGCTTGCTCATCATCTCCACCTCCTGTTTGTGAGCACAATTACTCATCTGCCACATCCGTCACTCACTCTAGAATGCAATCGCTCCCCGACTGTTGCTGTTGCTTGTTTTCAAGCCTGGCCGCTTGCTCTACATCCCTGCCTCCTGTTTTCAAGCATGATTGCTCATTCAAGTTTGTTGCCTGCCCGCCAGGCTTGCCATTCAACTCCGAGTGCAATCACTCACCATCAACCCAAGTAACTTACTGTTACGATACGCATCCTGTCGTTCCCTTCTTCGTTGCTCGTCAAGCAAGGAACAATATATGTAGAGGATGACTAACAAGGCTTGGTAGAGGAAGTCCAGTTCTGCGATGGTCTCGCTGGAAGAACCTATCTTCACAGCAGATGAGATGAGAACGCAGGTACATTGCATAGATCAAACTACTGTACAAGGCAATATCAAGGGGTATATATACGTAACTGTGGGGGATGGGGAAACGTAGCCATAACGAGAGATATGACTATGGGAGTGGATTAGCATCCATGGGAAAGCCAAGCTAATGATGTGAGATCACTTCTCACGTCCCTGAGAATACAGATTAAGTAAGAGTTAGAAAGTTAAATAGAGTCCGTATGGCAGTGTACAGGATGAAGTAAGCACGAATAGAGATTGCGGCGAGGGCCCACACGAAACATGGAGAACAGGAGAGAGAAACAATCAAACCACCCATGGAGTTATTCTAGGATTTCCTCGTCCATAGCAAAGTGATCTTCTATGGTGTCCCACAGAAAGTCTCCTCCAGGAAGTACTTCATCGTTGACATATGTGACAACTCCTTGATAGAACCCATTCATGATGGCTTCCTGAAGTGCAAAGTGGAGGTCCTCCTGGTGGTGCGCCATGTCTTGCCAGACTGTAACATTACCCTCTGCTACGGGTTGAGGTACCACCTCAACCTCTATCTGGACTCTCTGGGTCACCCTTGTTCAGAGCTCATCGTAGTCATCCCATTCCAATTCATCTGCAGGAAGGGGGTGAGGGCAGCATCGTTCTGGATGGCCCCGCTCACCACAGCTTGGGCAAGGGTGTGGTCGGACAGGGCACATATACTGCGGATGTCCTAGGGACACAATCCCGCACCCAGGGCAGGTATACTGGGGGCAGTCTGGGTGCCAGTGGCCAGTTGCTCCACACTCATGGCAGTCATCTCCTGGAGCTGGGTTGCGAGCTTGCTCATGGTAGGTGACAAGTTCTGGGGTGGGAGCGGCCATGTTGGTGACAGTGGTACAGGTGGCGATTTGTGCTGAGTTGGTGATGGCATAGAGGACGGGGCGGGGGATATCGTTACTGTGATAGGCCACTCCCGAGTGGGCTCGGGTTGGGTCCCAGCCGGTGTCGGCTTTGGAGGAGGAGACCATGGAGGGGGAAGGAGAGTTCAAGTGCGGGATGGAGGAGTGATCAGAGAGAGTAAAGGGGGAAGTGGGGGAATTGGGCTCGTTGTCCACGAGCGTAGGTCCACTGGCCAACGAGGTGATGGTTGCTTGAGTGTTGGAGGAGGGAGGGACAAAGTTGACTGCTCTGGTTGAACACGAGAGGGTGGAGAAGGAGGGGGTGGAGGAGTCGGAGAGCGTATGGCGCAATGCGGACAGCTTAGATACTCGTCCTCTATGAGATCTCTTATTCCTCTTGCCAGGGTCCTCAACTCAGAGGGAGAAGGTGAGTCCCTCAGACCCATCCACTGTGGGACAAATCGGGCCCACATATTCTCTGATGCGGACCAGGTAGCCCTGGAATTCACTGGTGGGGAGGTGGATGAACACGCAATGCACCATGGCACATCACATCTGGAACGAAAGGGCAGCGACCAGGGACAAGTACCCACTCTCTAGCATTCCATCGTAGTATCTTGGGATTGCCGTTGATACGGCCAAGATTGCTGCTGTTGTCGAAGGCATCTCAGGCTGTCCTCCCTCCCAAGAGAGGGCAATGAGCAAACATTTGAGGGTGTGGATGGCCAGGATGTGGTCTGTGAGGGGGCCGAAGGTTTGGTATCCTGAGAGGGCTTGGAGCTCAAGGAGTGCAGGGGGACATTCGAGTAGGACAGAGCAGAGCTCCCGTCTCTGTCAGGTGGTGAGGAGCTCAAGGAAGAGGGGGAAGTCCTTAGG
>JBBPTU010000621.1:10433-20494 GCA_038094295.1 Tylopilus aff. beelii | reverse complement strand
TTGCTCTATTTATTTGCCTTGCTCTTTGACTTTCTTCTATTGTGCTTTACTGTTCTCCTTTTCAATTTGCTTTACTTTTCTCCTGTTCATCATGCCTTACCACACTATCTCCTCTTCATCCCAATTTGCTGAAATCAGCTGTACTATACTTGATGTTACTTTGCTCATCTCCTTTACATCTTGCCTTACTTCTCTCCCTTCTACCTTGCTTTACTCCTCCCCCATCCATCCCACTGCACTGCAACCAGCTGTACTGTACTCAAAGTTACTTTGCTTATGTCCTTTCCATCTTGCTTTCCTTCCATAGGTGATCTGCATGCAAGAAAGTTTGGACTATGAATATGTATGACTAAGCTTTTCCACAGGCTTGAGTTTCAGTATTGATCCCCCCATTAATGTCTATATAATGTGGCTCTTTGAGCAGATTAGTCAAACCAAGTATTCTTGCACTAGACTTTTGCAAGTTATGATATTAGTTACCAATGCTACACTAACTACTTGGTAGAGTAATGTGTCAGGGTAGTACATCAAATATGAAAGTAGGTTCTCATATTTTAAGATGGGGAAGGGTTGTAGTATAGCTGTTATCCTCAGCTTTATACAAGATATAGTACACTCCATATCATCTAGTAGCTACTGATATGTTGGTCAAGAGGTTCTTCTGGGGAAAGATCCCTTTCCTCTGAGGAAATCTTAGAGGGGGTAAAAGCCTTCTTCTTCTGACCTGGAACATGGACTGTATTTCAAGATGGATAATCTAATTAGGTTGGGGTAGGACCTCAGTCGTGTTGTATTATGGACTATAATATAAATGGACTTGGTGATATTTGCATTACCTAATCACATGGATAAATTCGATCGCAACGCATATCTACATCTCAGTCACGAACTCTGCCTCATACTGAGGTGAGATCTGTCTATTCATACTTTGTACTCTTACTTATATTCTGTAGTATATCTCTACAGGTTATGAGCCCTGCACTTTGATCACCATATGAGACACCACAACAGAGACATGCATACATTCAGTAAAATGACTTCTACAACGTCAGAAGAGATCAAGCTTCCTGTTACGATATGCATCCTGCTGCTCTTGTCTCCTTTGCTCATCAAGTAAGGAGCAGTAGATGTAGAGGTGTGTCTCCAGCTACATTAATGGTGGACCTTTATTGCAAAGAACATCATGCTAGGAACGGAAGTCACCTGATACAGTCTTGGGGACGACGAACAAGCTCTCTGACGGACCCCCCAAATCCCAACATTCACTTCCTGCATGCTCTGTTTCCCCTGCTCAAACACCTAGTGATCTTTGTGCAAGGGACTTCTCTACGGCCACATGGGCATTACCCCTAGAATGCTGAACACACTCGCCTTATGTTGAAGTCATTGTCAATGTTCAAAGTGCAAATATCTCAGCTCCTGAATCTGTCTCAAATGGTTTATGATCTATCTGATCACTCAAGTGCAACCATATACTCGTTGGAGAGACTTGACAAGATTCTGTGGGCCGTGATGACTATTATGAAGGGGACCGGCTCAATCATCCAGCACAGATCTGGAGGGATCCTAGCTCTGACTTTTGGGAGAGCTTGCAGGAGGGTGATGATATAGTACACTCACTCACCGGATTCATTCCCAGTGTTGGGAAGTTGTTGAAAGATGGATGGCACTGTGGCATCTGATCCTGCCCATCTGAGGTCAGTGAGCCTCAATTATGAAATCTTGATGCGGCCTCAATCCAATCCTGGTCTCGACAGAAGTAGTTGCTGGTGGAGTCAAGATGGTAGACAAAGCATCAAATCCTGATTGAGTTGGAAACTGATGACCTCCACAAGCGGTGTTGGTAGGTTCTCCCTACATAGCAACCTCAACCTTACCCACCCTCTGTCTTCGAGAGGCTTGGACAATGCAAGCAATCAAGATTGATCAACGTCACGCTTTGAATCAACCTCAAACTTCTCAGCAGTTATTCGTGCCACATGAGCATCATGAGCAGCAAATGTCTGCGCGGACAGGTTGGCAATTTATCATACATTATTGAATGTCCTTGACTTATCCCTTGGCTATGAACCCTCTCCAACTCCTGCATCCCGATACTCCCTCACAGAAAGACCTATACAACATATGTACTCCACTTCACGTTTCCCCTTTTCATCCCTACTGTAAAGTTCCAACAGTATAGTTGACAAGAGAGGTTGTCACAATGCCTCCCTGACTTCTATTAGCACTGTTTGCACACCCAGTCCATCATTTGCGTTACCTACACCGAATCCCATGACAGTGATATCTATGCACATTGTTTCCGCCTTTCCTAGGGTCTCTACCTTTCCTATGGAGCACAGATGTTACAGGCTGGGATGCCATCTACACTAAGTACAACGAGTTGAATGCCTCCATTGACAGAGCTACTGAAGCCCTAGTCAGTGCTGGACTCCTCAGTGAACTGCAGCGGAATATGCACCTGGTCTACCCCATGAGCGAAGGGGCATTGGACGTGGGAAGCCCAACCACGGAGTAATTGGGTACCTATCTTTTTCCTCGGTCTCTTTTCCCTTGTCCCATTTCTCCCTTGATCACCCGATAGGATCTTATCTTGTACACTGCCATACGGACTCTGTTTTTGGTGGGCACAACCCCACTGCAGTATGTCTTCCTATTTGATATTCCTCTTCCGCTCACACCGCCTCCGGGTGGAGCTTGTGATTTGTACTTTTCAGGACGCTCTTATCTCCTCCTACCTATTCTCTCGTATAGGTAGTTGTTTCCCATCCCCTTCATAGTTACGTATAAAAGCGCCTCAATCAGTGCCCATGTACCTTAGTTAGATCTATGCAATCTATTGCGCAACTTACTCACGCCGCTTTTGAGCGAGAATCATCGTGGCCCGGGATAGGAGCCCATCGCGTGCCTTTATCGCATTTGTCGTCCTTCTCGCCATCCAGAGAGTCGGGCAAGCCTTTGCCATCCTGGTAGCAGACCTTGCGTTGTGCTATCGCGTTAACAAAAGATCTAACTCTTCCCCTGGCTCCAACTAACACGTTCGGAGCCTCACCTCCATCACCACGACTTCCTATCGAGTTCCTGAAAGCTCGGACTCAGACTCTACTCCACCCCCGCCACCTAGAAGACCACCCACGCACCAGGCAGTTCCTCCTAACCCACCTTCGACACGTCACATTCAGGATAGACGCACTCCTGTATTAAGCGGAACCCCTCAGACCCCCATCACACACCTCCCTGTAGGGCCAGAACGTTGGAGAGCTAGGAGTACCTCCAGAAGCTCGCCGGACCCCCCCCTGCTCCAAGCTGGGAGAACTCAAACCCCCACCAGTGCCTCGCCCTCCCACTCCATACCACCGACCCAGGACCCTTCCCCAGTGGACAGCGAGGGAAACTCCCCTGAACTGAGTTAGGAAGTTCCTATCCACGTGGATACAGAACCACTACCAGAAGCGCTGCAAGAATCTTACGTACCATCACCCAGCGGGGACCGCTTCGACCTTTTTGGACTGGATCCCCAGCCCGGACCCCCTCCCAATCCCCGCCCCGAACATCCCATCGCTACCGCCCTACGAACCACACTCAGGGATCCACGATCTTACGTCAGAATGTCAGACGAAGAACACCACGATGCCGCAGAGGCCAAGTTTAAGGAGAACAAAGCGGCTTTACCTGATGCCTTTTCTGGTAATGCCAAGGACGCTTGCAGGTGGTTGTCACAGATGCGAGCTTATTTCTTCATCAATCCCACAATCTTCGGGGAAGAAGCTTCGCCTAATGATGCTCAAAGGGTTGTCACACTCCTCAACCGTATGAACAGGAGGCATGGACAGGCCTTCGCCGAGAGCTGGTACAACAAAGTACTAGACCCACTTGTCAAGCCAGAAGATATCACCTTCGAAAAAGTGTCTAAAGACTTCCTCGCCCTCTTTTCCCCTCTATCAATCAAACAGGAAGTGCATAACACCCTTGACGTCATCCATATGGATCAATTCAATGGCGACTTCAGAGAATTCTGCACTACCTTCGAATTAGACCTAGCCCACTCGCAGATGGACGATCAGGAGGATATCAAGCGAATCTTCCGTGGGGCCGTCTCCCTAGAACTCTCACAAAAGATGTCCGGCGTCAATGTTGAACCCGAGACCGCTCAGGACTGGCTGGACAAAGCCGGGGACTTCTATGATCGGGACCTCCAATATAAACACGACAGGCGACGAAAAGGAGGCCGTCCATTCCACAGTTACCATACCCGGAATGGGGAAGGAAGGAAGAAGGATCCGTATGCAATGGATGTAGATGCAGTACGACTCTCCCCCGAAGAACGAGCGGACTGCTTCGCCAAAGGGTTATGCTTCATGTGCCGAAAGAAGGGATGCTCGGCCAGGAATCACAAAAAGAAGGGGGAAAGGAAGGAGTATGACAGGAACTGAAACCCCCCTAGACAGGCAGTCAGAGCAGCGGAAATTGCCGAAACCCCACTGCAACAATTTGCAAAGAAACACCGCATCTCCGAGAAAGCAGCCCTGGAAACACTCCGCATCTGCTACTTCACCCTGGACAATGCCAAAGAAGAGGACTCCAAAAACGAAACTGCCTTAAATAGACTGACCCTCGAAGAGGGTTTTTGAGAGGGAAGGAAGAATCAGCAGCTTCACTTCCCAGAATCGCTCCTGTATTTGTAACAGATAAAAGGTCCCAGTCAATGCATATCCCCCTCTCTCTATATGCCGGGACAACAGGACAAATCGCTGAAAGAAAGGCCCTTGTAGACAGTGGGGCAATCAGATGCTTTATCAACCACCACCTCGTGAGCCATATGAAATGGCCCAAAACGTGACTCCCACGACCCATAAAAGTGGACGGGACTATTAATCAAAACGGGTTAATCCGCTTCTCGGTCAACCTCCAGATACGAATCAGAGATCGGGAATGCCCGCAGAAGTTTCTCGTAATAAACTGCGGAAAGGAAGATGTCATATTGGGACTGCCGTGGTTACGAGAACAAAACCTGATCATCAATTGGGCAACTGGGAAAGTCCTCCTAACCTCTCCTCCGAAATTATGACACGACTCCCCGAAGGCAGTAACCCAACGATACCTGGTCCGGTACCTGGGGATGGACCCTGATACCCGGATTACCAAGTGGTGGAAAAAGAAATTGGATCACGAAGCCACCAGAGCGTACCCCCTTAATAGAATGATGATCTCAATGAAGATGGCAGTGGAAAACGTCAAAAAAACGGTTACACTCCCAAAGGAGTATAAAAACTACGAAAAGGTCTTCGGTGACCCCCCCCGGAGAACTTCCCCCCAAGAGGGAGTTCGACCACACCATCGACCTAACGCCGGATTTTATTCCCAGATGGGCTAAGGCCTATCCACTGAACCCGGAAGAGCAAAAAGCATGTAGAGACTTCATAGACGAGCACCTCCTAAGTGGGAAAATCACCCTGTCTAAATCTCCGCAAGCCTCGCCATTCTTTTTTGTCCCAAAAAAGGATGGAAAACTTAGACCCTGTCAGGACTACCAACACCTTAATGCGGGAACGATTAAGAACGCCTACCCCCTTCCCCTTATCTCTGACCTAGTCAACAAGTTAAAGGACTCCTCGATCTTCACAAAGATGGACGTACAATGTGGGTATAACATTGTCCTCATAAAGCCTAACGACAGATGGAAAGCAGCCTTCAGTACCCCCTTTGGGCTATTCGAACCCACGGTCATGTTCTTCGGGTTATGCAACTCGCCGGCAACGTTCCAAGCCCTGATGGACAGCATCTTTGGTGATCTTATCGCGGAAGGATGGCTGGTAATTTATATGGATGATTTATTAATCCACTCCGCCGACCAACAGCTCCATGACGAACGAACCAAACAGGTATTGGCCCGCCTCCAGGAACACAAGTTGTACCTGAAATTGGAAAAGTGCAGCTTCAACATCCCAGAAGTCAAGTACCTGGGAATGATCGTCAGAAAGGGGGCCGTCCTCATGGACCCGGTCAAACTTACCACTATCCAGCAATGGCAACCCCCCTCTTCCGTAAAAGCTGTCAGGTCCTTCATCGGGTTCTGCAACTTCTACTGGAAGTTCATCCCAGGGTTCTCCGACATCGTCCACCCGCTCCATTCGCTCACGAAGAAAGGGGCGCCTTGGGACTGGTCCCCAGAACATCAGACCGCCTTCGAGACACTCAAGTGAGAGTTCCTCAAAGCACCCATCCTCCGCTACCCAGACACTACCAGACCATTCACCGTTATGACCGACGCTTCCCTGGTGGCAGCTGGGGGCGTCCTCATGCAGCATGACGCAGCGGGGGATCTCCACCCTTGTGCCTATTTCTCCCGAACCTTCGGCTCCGCGGAGTGAAATTACGACATCTACGACCATGAGATGCTCACCGTTATAATGGCACTCCACGAGTGGCGGCATTACCTCACTGGCACCAGGCACCCGGTCACAATCCTCACGGATCACCACAACCTTACCTACTTCAAGCACCCCCAAGACCTCTCCTGCCAACAGGCCAGATGGCAGATGTTCCTGCAGGACTTTGACCTTATCTGGAAGGCCCTCCCTGGCACTGCCATGGGCCCGGCAGACGCCCTCTCTCGCCAGCACGAGGTGGATACTTCCGCCGACAACCGACACATCACCTTCCTTCCCCCGGATGCCTTCGTCTGCATGATCGACACTGCAATTGCGGAGAAGATCACAGCCTCTACCTCCGCCGACCCCCTTGTCCTCCATGCGCTCCAGGCATTGCACGACAACTCACCTATGCTCCCCTGTTCCAATCACCTCGACTGGACCTTCATCGAAGGCTCACTCTATTACAAAGGCCGCCTCTATGTGCCGGAGGCGGCCCAGGGCGACCTCCTCCGCGAATTGCATTTCTCCCCGGTGGGGGGCCATGAGGGCCATGTCTGCACCCTTCACCGCGTCTCGCGTGATTATTGGTGGCTGGGCCTCGCCACCCACGTCCGTAATTATGTCGCAGGATGCGCAGTCTGCCAGGCTGCAAAGGTTAACACCCACCCCACCGCCCCTGGCCTCTCCCCAATCCTGTTGGCTGCGACCCGCCCCTTCCAGCAAATCTCCATGGATCTGATCACCGATCTCCCTCCTTCCCACGGGCACGACTCGGTTCTGGTCATGGTCGACCAGGGCCTTATGAAGGGGGTAATTTTCTGCCCTTGCTCCAAAATGATCACCGCCGAGGGTGTTGCCAACCTATTCTTTTGGTTCATTTTCCCCCAATTCGGCCTTCACGACAAGTGTATCTCCGACAGAGGCCCCCCGTTTGCATCAGCGTTTGCAAAGGAATTAGTGCACTTACTCCACTATGACGTAGCCCTCTCCACTGCCTACCATCCCCAGACTGATGGCAAGACCGAACGGGTAAACCAGGAACTCGAAATGTATTTACGACTCTTCTGTGGGAATAAACCAGACGAATGGTCGGCAATGCTCCATTTGGCAGAATTCTCCCACAACTCCGCAACCCATTCGGTAACCAACGTAACCCCCTACTCCCTCATGATGGGGTACGAACCCAGGGCCTACCCCCCCCTGGCCAAAACTACCTTCCTCCCGGCCTTGGAGAACCAAGCCAAGCTCCTGGAAGAAGCCCGCAAGGAGGCGCTGGCCGCCCACCACATGGCCCAACAGGACATGAGAGAACGTGTTGCCAGTCGATTCAATGGATGGAAAGTGGGAACCAAAGTCTGGCTCGAAGCCAAGGATCTGTGGGTGAAATACCCCAACCGGAAATTAGGCCCAAAGCGGGTAGGCCCCTTCGAGATTACCCAAGTCCTTAGTTGTCTCAGCTACCGGATCTCAATTCCCAAGATGTGGAAGATCCATGACGTATTCCACGCCACCAAATTAACTCCTGCAGTGACCACAAAAGAACACAGGCCCAGCTTCCCCGCTCCACCGCCCCTGTTGGTGGAAGGGGAAACGGAATACGAAATTGATAAGATTAAACGTCACCGAAGGGTGGGAAGAAAGATGGAGTACCTTATTGCCTGGAAGGGCTACACCCCGTCGGAAGATTCCTGGGAACCCACGACCAACTTGTCCCACGCCCGACGGCTGCTAAGGGAGTACCAGTCGTGACATCGCAAGGACTTCCCATGCATCTAATACCCCACCATGATCTCCATCTGTGACCTCGTCGCCATCGCTGTCATCTCGTTCTTCTCCCTACTCGCCTATGTCGTCTCCCACCTGTCGAAGAAGGGGATGGTATTCCAAATCACGCGCTCCCATACAGAATTTCGCCTAGTCATTGTTCCTCCCACATTCGCCTCCAACCAGGTTGGGCAATCCTGGACCTACGCCGCCCCCACTGGACCCCTTCAGGCCAACCCAAATTGGAACCTGACCTGGGACCCTGCAGACAGGGCAGTCCCCACCGACTAGGCCCGTCCTATAAAAGACCCCCCCCTCTTTTCCCCCCTTTCCCCCATACCTTCATGCTCTCCCTCCCATCCCGAGTCTTGGCCTACGATGTCTACGCCACCTACCCTGACGGTGACCCTATCCCCAAGTCCCTCCTTGTCTTCTTCGACCTCCTCCTACCCCACCTACAGCTTGAACTCTTGGAGATCCTCACCTGCTCCCCTGACTGACTGGCAGAATTCAAACGAACTGCTGCCCTCGAAAATAACCATCCCATCCTCAAACAGATCCTGGTCATCCATTCCGTCCGAAGAACCAGACTTTTCCTCCAGTGGTCCAAATGCCCCACTCCCTGCAAGAGTGCAGCAGTATCAAGCCTGGCCCCTGCCCTCCTGGAACTCTACCGGGAATTTATACCCCTGGGGATCTTCCCAGCCCTTGACTGCACCCCCTACGAGCTGCGGTGTTCCTTACTGCATGATATGTTCCGAGTGTATCACCTGGAGGAGTTTCGAGGGTACATGGGAAGAGTTACTGAGCGACTCTCCATTAGGGTCTCGGAGCCACCCCTCTCTCGCGCTGCTCACAAACGTAGCCAGAAGAAGAGACTTGGTCAAGGACCAACTTCTGGGGATGCCGGGACCGTACACCTGGTCCACCCCACCACTCCCTCCACCACCTCCTCCCCCCTCTCGGGTAGTGCCCTAACCCATTTACCCTGTGTGTCTCCCCACACAGTGGATCCACCCCCCCACCCCTCCTCCCAGTTCTCCCCCCTTTCCCTACCATCGCTTGACTCGGTCAGCGATTCCGACTCAGAGGTCGCCAAGGCAGGCTGGGAACTTGGAGCAGGAGAATATTTCTCCGCGCCAGGACACGTACCCTTCACGATTCGACCAGGCAGTCCGCCACCCACTCCGCAGGTACACCACACCCCCGGAAGAGTCAATCCCTCCGGACTCGCTCCCCCAGATCAGCCCACGTGCTACTCTTGCGGAAGCTTCAACCACTTTCGTCCCAACTGCCCCGGCTACACCTGTCCTTTCTGCCGTCGATCCGCCCCCGGCCACCCCCAATATTCCTGCACTCTCAACCCCTATAAGTGCGCTAGCTGTGGTCTTAGAGGACACTCTGCAGCGGAATGCCGAGATGCTTGGGATTGGGACGACAACGACGTTGTCAACAATGAAGGAGACCCTGATGGCTACTGAGTCAGAGTCTCAGCCTAAGGCGGGGGGTAATGTTATGGGCTGGGACGCCATCTACACTAAGTACAACGAGTTGAATGCCTCCATTGACAGAGCTACTGAAGCCCTAGTCAGTGCTGGACTCCTTAGTGAACTGCAGCGGGATATGCACCTGGTCTACCCCATGAGCGAAGGGGCATCGGATGTGGGAAGCCCAACCACGGAGTAATTGGGTACCTATCTTTTTCCTCGGTCTCTTTTCCCTTGTCCCATTTCTCCCTTGATCACCCGATAGGATCTTATCTTGTACACTGCCATACGGACTCTGTTTCTGGTGGGCGCAACCCCACTGCAGTATGTCTTCCTATTTGATATTCCTCTTCCACTCACACCGCCTCTGGGTGGAGCTTGTGATTTGTACTTTTCAGGACGCTCTTATCTCCTCCTACCTATTCTCTCGTATAGG
>JBBPTU010000621.1:0-10423 GCA_038094295.1 Tylopilus aff. beelii | reverse complement strand
CGGATGGAGCTAATAGTTAGTACTTTCTCGGACGCTCCACCTCCCCATGCCAATTCTCCTTACATTGGTAGTTGTTTCCCATCCCCTTCATAGTTACGTATAAAAGCGCCTCGATCAGCGCCCATGTACCTTAGTTAGATCTACGCAATCTATTGTGCAACTTACTCACGCCGCTTTTGAGCGAGAATCATCGTGGCCCAGGATAGGAGCCCATCATGTGCCTTTATCGCATTTGTCATCCTTCTCGCCATCTGGAGAGTCGGGCAAGCCTTTGCCCTCCTGGTAGCAGACCTCGCATTGCGCTATCGCGTTAACAACAGAGTCTTATGACTCATTGCGTTTGTCTGTGATATTTTCTTGTCTGTCGGAAGTATTGGTATCCTCTCTTCAACAACAGGAAAGCTGTGACGAGGCTTGAAGAAATGTAGGGATGAGCACAGAAGAGGACACCTCTGGTGTGAACCAGGTTCACTTGCCACTCTCTGGTTCTGAGGCTGAGAGGAACATCTGCCACCACACTCTTGGTGTTCATGTGGCCTGGATGTCACTTGAAGGTGCAGTCAACGAGCATGGGGCAGCTGGTGGCAACTCTCAAACCTCAACAATCACGGTCTCATCACAAAGGTGGGAGCACTGATGCACTGTCACAGAAATATTCAGCTAAATAAATACTGCACATGTATACATTGCATCACATCCTTCTTCCAAAGTGCTCTTGGCAACCCTGGTGCTGATGCTTTGCCCAAAATACCAAGGTGTATACTCCCCCTCTCTGTTTCCTTTTTGCACTTGTGTATCATGTTCCATTTTTGCATCTCCCACTCTGGACTTTGACTTTCTCAATGGACACTACCACATAAACGAGTCCAAAGCACCCTATCTTTATAACATTATTTTCTTTCTGTTGGTCCTAACATTATTTTTTGTTACCTTGGCTAGCCATGCACATACTTTTTTTTTGTTCATGTCTATTCTCTTTTTCCCTTGACTGTGTTTTTGCACTATTGGTATACACTGTGGGTGTTGTCACTGCCACACTTGAGGTTTTCTTCATTTCCTTTCTTTATGCAGGTAACTCCGATATGATAACCAACTTGAGATTGAAACTACAAGTACTCTTGAAATGACCATCATAGAACCATCCAAATGAAATTGTTTCACCCATCCTCCAAGGGAAGTGCTTGAAAATGTTTTAGCTGTTACAATGAGAATGTTGTGAGTTAAATCTATCCCCGCTACATGAGTAGTGGGTTCTAGGGTGCCACTCTTAAAACACCTTTTGGTGGAAAACTGCAAGTTGTGACACTTTTGGATTACATCTATTTGGTCACACCATGTAAGGCAACATAGCAATCTGCAATTCTGATCCAGATCACATGTGATTGCTTGCTGGTGTCCTCTCACAATCTCACCTCTGAATTTTTTCCTTTGTCTTGCTTTCATGCAAGTTCATGTCAATGATCATCTTGTGACTGGGAGGCTTGAATGTTCCCTCCACCACTGCATGGTGTCTGGTGGGAAGGCTTTGACACTTGGTGTTGCTCTGCCCCATTATCTCACTTTGACTCACTAGTAGCCCAACCAGTATGGGGTTGAAGTGTGTGGAGGTTGTGCAAGGTGTCCTGAGTGCAGGTGTGAAGCACTGGAGCAAGGGGCACCACCGCACAACCTCCACGCACTTCAACACCATGTACTATGTCTTTGGCACTTTACTCGGGGTCAGGGAGCTGGCAGTTCTGCCACTGCAAAGTTCTGCACCATCACGATATCTATTCTAGTCAAATTCATTTGCTCAGATGTAATCTTCATAATTCGCTACCATGTACCCAGAGTTTTTTCTGCCTTTGGGCAATTTTGACTTACCACACATTTGGTTTGTTAAATTTTGTAGGCAATGCTACTGCTTCAATCACACATGGGGTTTGGCTGGATCTCTCAAGCATCTCTCTTAGCATGTAGCAGGGGTTGCCACAGATGTGGCGATACAGCATTTATCACGTGATCCAACACCAGGACAGGTGCATCTTCCAAAGCACCAAAGAAAAAAAACACATACACCCAACAATGCGTTGACGCAAACTTCCACTTATATGTCTGCCTATCTGGAATCATTAAGTACCGACTGCTGGTGGGGGTAGGTACCACGATCATCGACACAAGTCAGCCTGAGATACATGGGCAACTAATGAGTCACACATGTACCTGGTCCAACCATGCGTGCAGAGCAGCACAGGTGATCTCAATCTCGCCAAATTGCTTATACCAAATGGTGAGATGGATTGAAAACTAGGTCAATGACCAAGATCACATGTCATGGCTAGGTGGGTATAGCTCCAGTGCCTCACAAGCAAGGCTGATCACTGAATTGACATTCTCCATTTGTGGTCCTTTCCCCCTTGGTTAAATTAGTCTGTGAGAGCCTGTGCTTGTGGAAGCAGCTGATTGACTCACAGGTACACTCAAATTATTTCACGTTTCTCATACCAAAAGAATGAATTAGTTGGTACCTGTTGAATCCATGCTACCCAATCAGACTCTGAAATGTGTGTGAGTCTACTAGTCAAGCCTGCACATATGGTTATTTCCTGCACTCTACACATGACAAAGGAACACCTACCATTTGGTTCGACGAGAATGAATGTTTCCAATAGCTATAGAAAGCCATGTGTGAGTTGAGGACTTGAATGTCAAGGTGATGATGATAGTGTTTGACGGTAGATACGAACATAAGCCTTGCCTGAGCACACATTTTGGCACCACTGGTTTTGATTCAAGAAAGGTGATGAGTTTGTGAAACTTCGAGAGAGGGGGAAGTAGAATCACAGACAGATTCTCAGAGCTCACAGAAAGTGTCAGTGGAGAGAGGTAGGGGTCGTGTGGGTGTTTCTGCTGAGTGGGAATGGGGATGGGGACAGTCTGAGTATTGGTGCCAGATTCTTGCAGATGTTCCTGGGTTCCGAGCTGCCCAAGACAAGTGATAGTACTTATATTGTTGACTTTCATCCCTGGACCCCATAGGAGACAGGTTTTCTGATGAAAGATATGTCACTGGCAAAATGGCAGATGTTCAGGTTTGGCATGTGCTAGGACTCTGACAGCCTGAGTCCGCAGAGCAATGGAGTTGTTCCCATGAGTGTTGATTTTCTGCCATTTGACGGGTCCAGGCATAGCCAACATCATTCTCTCCAGCAGTGAATGGGTAGTGATCATGGCTGTGAAAGACAGTTATAAAACCTCAACATCAACTAGTTGCCTCAGCTACGCTCAATATCTCATAATTTACTACCCCTGCTGAGATTAAGTTTCTGTTGCCAATTTTCCAAACTTGACATACAGCATATCCTTCAAATTTCCTTACCTGTGATGGTGTAATGCCGACTCCCACTTGGTCTTTTTCTCCTACAGCCATTGTTCTAACTCCAGCGCAATTTCTGTGTTGACTACTATTAGGCTCCTCTCAGATAGGACACAATGGCAAGTGTGAAAAATGAGAATACCAGTCAATTGACTCTGTGTCAGGTGATTCATTCTGTTGCATTCAATGTGTGTCCCATTGAGATTTCTTCTTTACTTTTGTCACTTATACATAATGACATAGACCAACTCTTACCTGTCCCTGCATGGAGGAGCTGACAGCTTGAAGCATGAAGTCATGGATGCTCATGTCACTCGAGAACTCAAGCATAGTAATGTCAATTATGATCATGATGCTCTCCTTTTCTTCCCCTACATATCCCTTCCAAAGAACATCTGCCTCAGAAATGAGACTCTACAAGAGACCTTAAAGGGAATACTTTGCAAACTGGAAAAGGATGGGTTGTGGAAGGCTGTGGGGAAAGATGAACCTGGCACCAGCAAGTGGTTTGGTCCAGCTGCCCTGCCCTATTCTACTGTGGAGGAAAGGATGGCAAAGTTCTTCAATGTTGTAAGTGAAGACAAGATGTTTGTACCATAGGATAATACCTAATCACTCAAAGATAGATCATTGAGGGCACCCACGACAGAGTGGGAACATTTCTTCTCACTATCTGGCAACAGCACTCTGTGGCCTGGCATGCTTCATCCGTGGCATGGTTGTATTCTCCTGGCCAATGAATATCAACAAGTATCCCCTCAAATTTATTATCATCCTTCTTGGTCTGTCATCGGCTGATCCTGTCTGGAATGGGTTCAATCCCAATCTTATGCCAGGTACATCACCTAACACCTACATCATTTGTCAGATTAGCAACGCCCGCCAAGTGGAGGTACAGAGCCTTCTTTTGTTCACATCCAGGGTGTTGCACAGCAAAGGCACAAAAGTACCTTTGGTCAAAGCTGACTTCGGTCCGCTTTTTGCAAAGAGTGAATTTGGTGTTCTCAAAATTTCATGGCTACCAGCGGAACAAACCACCGACATTGAAATCAACCAACTCCTAGTCAATTGGCAACTGCGTTCACTGTCAGAGCAAGAAGAGTTATTTGATAAAAAAGATCTTTACAATGTCTTTTGTGGCTGCATCAAGCCCGAAGGTTTGATACTATGGGATTATGAACGACACTTACCTGGCATTCCGATAGCCATTGATTTCTGGTGTCCAATGGCAGACAACCCTATACCTGATGATGACCTTTAGGAATAAGGATACTATGATCTGGATACAGAACCAAATATTGTTCCTGACATGATCAAGAACATCGTCCAGAGGTTTGATGTCCCTGTTTGAAACGAAAAGGATTGCATCATCAAGGAGCTGGCCAAGAGAGAGGGAGAAGAAGAACTGACACTAGGCCCAATTCTGTTGCACACGGACAATCACAAACATTTCTGGATTTTTTATCCAGGAATTGTGGGACCTCATTCATATGGTTTTCATGCCAGCATGAGTTATTGAGTGGTATGATTATATCCTTTTTTTGGAATTAAGTGTCAAACTTGAAATCATCAATCTGGGAAACGATGATACTATTGAATAGAGCTATGTAATACGATCATTTTGAGCCCCTTATCATGGAAATTGGTAGTCCCATTCCTGAGATAAAAATCAATCTATGTTTCATGTCCATGAATGCTATATCTCTTTATAGATGATTATCCAGGCCATTCAAGTGTTACCAGCATGCTCACACACCTCTAGAACCCCCAGGAAAAATGCATTTAGGATGCTCCTCCATGTCTTTCATGAGTTATGCAAGTCAAAAAGGGGGGTAGAGGAGGGAACTTGTGAAAATGTTTTTGATGGCTTAGCTGATGTTTCCATTGTGTTTCCCACCATTTAAAATGGTAGGGACAATCCCTTCCATGTTACCAGCAAGCACATACCAGGCTAGAAAAATCGATCTTTGTAGGGGACTCAAAGAAAAGTGTTTCTATAGAGTCAACAACTATCTTTATCATTCCACAAACAGTTCTAATGTTTGTCAGGGGATTCATCAGTGTTCATCTAGTGTTCATCTATGTTTATAGTATAAATTCCTAGCTTTGAAACAGTTGCTGGATCATAGGATTTGACTTACGCCATGCAAAGATGTTATCATTCTTGTTATAGTGCATTGTGATTTGCCATCTGTGTTTGTCAAGGGGTTTGTCAGTGTTCATCTAGGGTTCATCTAGGGTTCATCTAGTGTTGTCTAGTGTTTGTCTAGGTCTGTAGGACAAATTCCCAGCTTTCAAACAATCTCTGGATCATAGAATTTGACCCATGCCATGCAGAGAGGTTATCATTCTTGTTATAATAAGTATATTGTGATGATATTTTGTTGACACCCACAGAGTTTGTGAGTGCTTGTCTAGATTCATAGTACAAATTCATAGCTTTTAAATAATCCCTGGATCATAGAATTTAACCCTTCCCATGCAATAATATTATGCTTGTCATAGTACATTATATTATTTGTTTGCATCTCAAGATACAAGGAGATCAACTTGATATTTTCCAAAATGTCCAGGTTGAAGTTCATCTGATTCACTGCACTCATTACTGAAGTAATCAACATCACCATAATTCCCTTTATCATTCATTTCCGAGTCCTCCTCATTTTCCTGCTCATCACTTTTTACAGCTGGTTGTTTCCCCTGTTCGATGGTTTCGGGATGTTGTGTGATGATCAATTTTGCCAGGAATCCTTCTAGTTCTTCATCATCTTCAGGTGTCAGCTCACATAGTTCTTTGGGCTTAAATCCATTTTTACTTTTCTGTGGAGGCTTTCTCTTGTTCTTCATCGCCATGCTGAGCTTTTCAAGCTGCTTTCTTCTTTTCTCTCGTGCTATCTCATCCTTCTTGCTGGCTAGTCCATCAAATCCATCCAACCTCCACATCTCTGTCTGAAAGACTTTTCTGGGCTTCAGTGGATGAGGTGCTCTTGTCATGCCTCCTGTGATCTTTCCTGCCTCCTTTGCAAGACTTTCAATCTTGTAAAAGCTAGGATTCGTGATGAAAACAAAAGAGCCTTGTTGGATCTTTCATACATGTCCTTTACTCTTGTCGGTGGCCCTTTGACTGGCTGGTAGGCATTGAAGGTGTGCAAAGATGTTCTGCAATACATTCACAACATAAAAGGTGTCTGCCTGTGAATAGCTGTCTAGAATCCTATGATAGGAGGCTATGTATCCAGAATGACTCCAAAAGAAAGGCCAATCAGAGTTTCTTCAAGGATGGGTGTTGAGAGAGGGAGATGGGAAATAGACATGCATTCAGGATGCAAATGAGAAGGTATGAGGCCCTTGACATCCTGGTGTGGTTCCATGATGTTGCAAGCCAGCATCACATGCCTTGAATGTCGCATGAAGCAATGTCTCATTGATGCTTGCAGCAGTCCAGCACCTACCACATTTCCCTCCCTTCCAAACGTTGTCTGGGTCTGCATGTCTCGCATGATCCCTCACTGCACTGTGTGTTACTTCCTGTGGTCAAAGCACCCTATCAAGGTCATCCAGACTCATTCTCGTCACGGTTACCTGGAGGAGTATGATAATCATGCCACGGATGTCCACCGCTGCCCATGGAGACTCATTCAGAACAATCCAGTATACCATCGCTTTGCTTCCGAGGTCGGTACCTCCTTGCGTGCACCGAGCTCAGAGGGTCATGGCTGGTATGTCTGCTCTGTTTGCACGGAGCCATATGAATCCCATTACTATCATCAATGCTGTATTTATGGTTCCGACACGTTTGTGTTGGCATATCTTATCTGGGAGGACATCCCAACTCGCGATGCCATCTTCTCTCTGCTTCACCTCAACCACGTCACTTTTACTGAATTCGAAGACAGGGATGGGTATGTGGTTTGGTTGGGTATAAACAGCTCTCACATCGGCCCCACGCTTAAAAACATCCATCTTGTCGTGCTGGTGTATCACCTCCTTCATTGGTCTGGCAACCTTCCCAGGTTTGTAGTCGCATATATGCACTCTGATCATGAACTAACACTCCTCCCAGCGTCCCATTGCCGAATGTTCAAGACATGATCATATACAAGAAGATGATTATCGCTTAGTCTTTTCGGATTCACATATTGTTGCTCACTTGTACATTTACCCTTATTCAATCTGTCTCCATGTGTCCAGAATAAACATCGTCGAAGCTATGCGAGATGTCATTTTTGCCTAATTCATGCTTGCAATTCCTTTTAGTCATTACCCACTGATTTCACTTGGTCTTACATACACGTCGGTTTGATCATGCAATCGCCATGTCTGACTTGCCAAATTAGACATACCATTGCGTCGACATTCCGACCCCTATTTTAGACCAGAGCCTCCAATCGACCTGCAAACCGTGCTATACCTACCAACCTGAAAATATCAATGTCAGTCATTCTTTCATCTCGCTATCTGACTCGACCTAATTAACTTTTCTATCCATCCTACCATTCAACTTTCGCACCAATGTCACGTCTTTCATCCCTCAGAAGATTCAGCCATTTCAATCCATGGCTCAACCACCCTTCCAGACTGAGTAGGAACTGTATTCTCCAACCTAACTAAAGCCCTAACGTATCATTGGATAGATGTGATTATCCTGGATCCCCCTTCCCCTTTTCCCACACGTGCCGTGACAGACATAAGTCAAACTATCACTTGGTCGCTTGGCAAGTTAGTTATCTAGGTAGCTCCTTATTGCATGTCTTGGTTGTATTTGACGAAAAGACATTCAGGTTGTATGGTGCAAATCATGCGCGACGATGCATCCAGGAAGCTGCCATGCCCTTGTGGTAACCCAAGTCATGCTTGATTCACTTATGACAACATATACACCCTTTGTCGCAAAGATCCTTATCCAACCGACGATGATGCCTATTCTGATAGGGTCAACGGCATCCATATTACTGAAATACCCATCGCGTTGGCTGATCATTCGACGGCGATTGATTTAGAACCCCTGATGGATGATGAATCTGAAGGGTTAATCCTAAGTGGTTGTGATAAGAAAGAATGCTCCTAAGAGGACGTCGACATGGAGGTCCAGCTATTATCTGATGCGACCCAATCTATTGACATTGGACGTGCATCAGACTCTGCCCCCTATATGAAGAGCATCCCTTTGTTAGAAATGTTGCATGCCAAGGCCAGTCAAGCATTGATTACCTTTTCATGCATACAGAATCCTTTTTATAGATCGCATGGTAGAGATTCGGAAGAACTGCCCATCTGGAAAGCTGACCTTTGCTTTCAACCATCTACTGACAAACAGTGGTGAAGCACCCATTCTCGATTACTCCATCCTGACATCCATCACATTGCCTCAAACACCTTTCGCATTGGCACAGTCACACCCTCTGCCCTCTGAAGTCCCAACACTGCATGCATCTGATAATGTTCTGGATGCAGATGGTTCATTTCTGGACATGGATGTGGACCACGAGCTTGCAGACACAGATGGTGCTCCAGATCTAACATTTCTGCCCGATGACTCGCCTTCCTCTACACACTCTGATGCGGCAAAGATGCTGCTGTCTCTTGGAATTTGGGTTGATCCCACCTTCAACTTGATGATTTGTGTATTCTGCCAGCTACCCATCCAGTACCTCTCTGTTCATTCCCATTACCTAACCAACCATAAACCAACCTTGATCCTGTATTCCTTCCAAAGATGAGATCCACACATTGCTTTTGCTCTTGGAAGCAGACAAACCGAAGCCACTCATTCCGGGGCCAATTCTTCCCATCACAGGGCTTGCGATCTTTGATGCTGTCAGGTGTCAGGTTCCAGGATATCTGTCCCCTTTTGTGTTCTCGGATAGGCGCTGGAAGGACACACTTGTTCAATGTGCATGACTCATGGGCCTGTTTCTAGTCTTCCTTTTGCGTCATATCGACAATCTGATCCCTTCCTTCAGCGTCCCATTCCACGATTCCCACCACAGCCATCTGTCCTCTATCCGCAATGCTTTCTAACCAAGACATTCCGATGATTGAGGACCAGATCCATCGAACGATCATCGCTCTTTTGGAACACACTAGCATCGATGCAGTGCAGAGTGATTCCATGGATCTCCTGATGCTGTTCTTGCTCACATATCATCTTTGGGATGATGCTGGAAATACAACCAGGGTATCAGCCATCCCTCTGCATATTTCTGCCATACAGTGGTGTCTGAGAGCAACTGTGGTTCGTGAGGTGTTGCACTGGGCTCCCAAATATGATGGTGATACGTTCAGGTAAGAGAATCAATGCTCGAATCATTCCTAACCCACTTGTCGTCTCAGGGCATACGAGATTCATGCAAAGCATTTGATCACTGATGGATGCCCAACTCTTTTCACGTATATGCGGCAGAAACATGTGTACCTGAGCACGCTTGCATATAGTGAGCCAGGCCTCCCCCAGTTCATCTGGGACACATGCATGAGCGTCTTGTCTGTGGATGGCTTCCCTTTTAGCATCAAAAGGATCCGCGCTTTGGTTCATTCCATAGTGGAGGAGATGGAGGCCGCAATAAAGAGGCTAACCTTTGCTATGGATCTTGCCAATGCGATGTCGTATATTGATTCTAGAATCAACCCTTCCAATCCGAACCAGTGGTTTATCGATCATCCTTAGGGTTAGGTTTAGGTTAGGAGGCGGAGCCGAGCGAGCCAAAGGCGAGCGAGGGTCCGGTTGGTTCACTAAGGGATGAGAGTAGCGAAGGAAGATAACTATGGGGGATCGAGAAATCCACACCAATCTAGTTTCAAATAATCTCATCAGATCTTCCATTCGATAGACCAAGAGTCTTTGCTTGAACTCACACTTATAGATGAAGTTCAAACTCAGTTTGAATTATACCCTTTTTTTGGAATTAAGTGTCAAACTTGAAATCATCAATCTGGAAAATGATGACACTATCGGATAGAGCTATGCAATACGATCATTTTGAGCCCCTTATCATGGAAATTGGCGGTCCCATTCTTGAGATAAAAATCAATCTATGCTTTATGTCCATGAATGCTATATCTCTTTAT
>JBBPTU010000620.1:4518-20535 GCA_038094295.1 Tylopilus aff. beelii | reverse complement strand
ATAGCTCACAAACACGTTGTCATATATATCTATAACCTGTATGGAAGTTTGCTGTAGATGACTTCGTAAAGTCTAAGTACTTATTGTGTTACTTTATTGGATGTTGCCAGCGCCGTGCGTGTTTGACGCAAGTGACGGTGCTGACGCAAGTGGCGGTGGATGACTGTATCTTGGACGGTTTTGTCACGACACGTGGAATCCATATCGATATGATGTGTTATGCTCTGGCTTTTTCGCTTTGTAATGATGTGGACCATATCATCACAAATGACCTCGGCCCAAGTTGACCAGCTGCCTATCTCGAGAGGGTTGTCGGGTACCTGGGATCAGTGGCTTTCACAGCATTCCGACAAGAGGCACATTGTTTATTAACATTTTCCAACCGGAGTGATCACAATATGTATCGAGTAGATTGAGCAGCCAAACCATGCGCGAACCATGCAACAGTATTAGTGTATAGCAGGCAAAACGGACGAGGGCAAAGACGCGCAGAAATCATACGTGACAGTGAAAAAGACTAGGCTGCAGAGACAGCATAGCTATCCGCAACCGATATTAGATGATCAGGCGGCACCACCAAGAAAAACGACGAGAAAAGAGAAATACAAAAACAGAACAAGGGATCTAGGCGCGTTCACGCCCTCGAGAGTCGTTGATTGACTTGTTTTCGTCCGTTGACTGGGAGGGTACGTGCGCGTCCCACGCTGGTACTTTCGGCATCCAGGTGGAATCCCGGAGGCAGGGTTTGAGGAACCGATGGAAAGGCGTCAAAGAGGTCCTTGTCAAGGAGACTCGAGGCAGGAGAAAACTCCGAATTCGAGTCGCCAGGAGACGGAGACACCCAGGAAATTGGACGAGCAGCATCCACACCATTAGGATGCGTCTCGGGTGACAGTTCGGAAGGAAAAGTGAGTGTAAGACTCGGCTGCGACGATCCATACAACGAGCCACGTTCTGACACTACGCGAAATGAGGTCAACAAAAAGTATGGAATTCATGAAGAGACACACCTTGGTCCACCGTGCTTACGTTGGACCTCGTTCGGTTCCTATTGAAGATCTTGTCGGCGAAGGAACTCGAACGGCTAACGTTAGGTCCACCCTTCTTTGGAGATGAAGTGGGCCAAGCGATACCGAATCCTTTCCGTTTGCCACTATCTGATGGTGTCGTAACGGGCGAAGAATCCTCCGACGACATCGACATGCTGTCTCGTGGATAACTACCAGGCATATAGCTGGACGACCGTCGATTCGTGAGTCGATAGATGTTGGACAGGTACTTGCGATGCGAAGGCGATCGTTGTGAAAAGGTGGTGGATGCTAGACTTCGACCATCTGTTTCCTCTCCTTCCGGAATATCACTGTCGGCCAGAGGCTCTCTGATAGACGGAATAGAGCGCCCAGACTGCGAACCACTGCCAACAGAAGGCACGGGGCCGTGCTCGGTGAGGGTGGAGGCAGACTCATGTCGGGGGTCTGGTTGAAAGGTCGCGCTGGTAGGGGTGGTTTCTAGCAGTTCGTTCGCCTTCAACCCCCTGCCATCTCCTTCCGTAAGCCTCAGCTCTAACATGGCTGCATCTTCCAAAAGCACGGCCAGGTCGCCCACGCCCGGACTGAGGGGTGCTTCTGTGGCATTGCTGATGGCTCGACGCTGCTTGATGGGTTGCAATGCCTTAGGCGGGGCAAGGCTGGATGTTTCGCGAGCAACAGTCGGCTCGGAGACTTTACGATGAACGACAGCCCTGAAAGTAGATTTGCTCTGTGGCGAATTAGATGTTGGTCCGTTGAGCCGCACGGGCTCAGTTGGGCTGGGTGCGGAGACAGAGGCAGGGCTGTCTTCGGGTGGAACGATCTTCTCGGGCAATGGAGGCGAAACGTTGACGACGACAATCTCTTCACGACTAGGTTCGGGCTTTGGTACAGCGGGAGGGGTATCATTAGAAGGAGAAGGGGTGGGTTCAGGAAGTGAAGGAGATGGTTGCGAAACGGCCGACTGAGGGGCAGACTCGTACTCTGACAGCTCGCCTTTACTACTTTTCCCCGTAGAAGGCGTCGACGAGAGGTTCTGGCATGCGTCATAGAGAGGAAAAGGCTGATTTTGAGGCGCCGGGGGATCCTCCCGAGGAGCGTCGATCTTGGTATCTTCCGAATCCGTCCGCAACGGCGTTTCCACGACGGCCGGGATCTCCACAGGCGGCGGTGCCGTGACCTCTGGCGCCTCCAAACCGGGAGACGTAGGCCGTTCTACCTCTAAAGCCGTCTCGGCAGCAACTTCCGGGATGGGCGGTTGCACGTCCGGCGGCTTTTCGGGCACCAACGCGCATAAAGGCGCCTCTGCAGCCTCCCCAGCCTCTTCTCGCTCTTCTACACCGCTCTCGCTCACTACGCGTCGCCCCGCGCCCACATGCACCGCAAGCGAATTACGTCGGGGGGTGGTGCCAGACACGAAACCGTTGGGCAACGCCGGGACGGGTTCGTCTGTCGAAAAACTAGACGGGGAGCACGATAGACCCGTGCCCGTCGAGATGCAGCGCTTGCGCGGGCCGAGCCCAGGCGCGTCGTCGGTGGACGGGAGAGGCGAACTAGTGCGCGAACCCATGGGCGCGCCGCTCGGCTTGCCTAGACCGGGGAGGCGGTTGCCGTAGAGTTCCCCGCGCTTCCTTGGGGGTGCATTTTCTGCTAGCTGAGGTGCGCCCATCCCGAAACTGCCCCGCGGGACGGGGACGCCTCCTTTTTCTTCGAACTTGGCGATTTTGTCGCGGAGGCCGCCGGAGCCGGGGCTGGGGACCCCTCTTGGGGCTGCTTGAGCGGATTGGTGCGTATTGGGCGATACACTGCGTTGTTGGAGGGCTGCTATGCGTTCCTTGAGGTTTACTGGGGGCGTTTGGCCTCTGGGTACCGCCCTAGTGCGAGGGTCAGTGTGACGGGGCAATTTGACCACGTCGAATGGGCTCACATGGTGTGCAGCAAGATACCCTGGATTTACAAGACGACCAGCGGAAAGGGAGAACCAGCCAGGGTAGAGTTGTGTGAAACAGGAGAATTGTCAATGTCGAAGCAGACCAGAATGCAAGTAAGCGGCCCTGATCCTTCGAGGAAGAACCGCGACTGGGAAATACGAAGAAGACGAGAAAAATGTCAAGGAAAGGTGTCTGGGTGCTGTGGAACGACTGGAAAATGTCTCGAATGGACGGAAATGACGGTGTTGCATGAAATTTGGTGCTACGAGCGTCGGATCCGTCATTACATATCCCTCCGTCAATCTCAGCCCACAACGTACAACACATACAGGGTATCATGCTACAAAATCAATGCCCTCGTCGCTGTCGCCCTCGTGTGGTCCGACACCCTTGGACAACCAATAGGATCGTCGTTCGGCCGTCCGACGTCTCGCGTCGTCGTCCGACCCCGCACTGTCATACGCCCGGTTCTCCAACATGTCCTCCGACAGATCCTCCTCGTCCGTCGTGTACGTCGTCAGTGCTTCAAATCGACCCGTTCCGTTGCCACGTCCGAACTGCGCGGTCCGACGTTCCTGGATGTCATACCTTCCGCTTTCGTCCGAATTTCCATCCTCTACAACCTCGTGTCTGACGACCTCATCAGACTCAAGCGCCACGTCGCCATCCCACTCTTCCTTGGCTTCCCCATTGCCTTTCGCGTTCCCATTCACAGGTACCTCGGGGGACATGACAGAAGCTTGTGGCGGAGTGCGAAGAAGCTTGTGCAACTGCCCTTTTTCATGTACCTCTTGGAGGTGGCGCCGGTTATTGATCGTCTAATACCAATTAGGAACAGGATGGCGAGTTCTGATGTAGGTCCCACCTCTTGCGTGACTCCCAAGATGCTGGACAGGATACTCATGTCTTCTGGATTCGTTACTACGCGTAGACGATACGAGCGACCCTCTCGGTGCGAGCTCAGGATCCCAGCCCGCATGAAAGCCGTGGCTTGCATGATCCCATAAGCACCCGCGAGGGTTTGCCGGACTTTGTTAATACCATAGGAACCTTTGGAAATATCGTTCGCTAAGGGAGAAGTTAACCAAAGTTGTAAACCACGTGGACTCCACATACCGATGTCCGTAGGGTCTTCGATGGAGAGAAGCAGTCCCCTGGATGAATCATACCACCCTCTCTGTCGCTTGCTGTAATATGACCCTCCGTTCCTGATCGATATCCCGACCTCTTCATAATTGAAATAATGGCCGTAGAGTTCAAAGAACTCCATGACCAGTACCCCGAGGTTCTTCTCTGGTTCGATCTCCCCTCGGCGTATCTTGGGATGCATCTGGAGAAAACTGATGGCCAAGCAGACGATGCTATAGCTTCCCAGGCCACCAGTATACACCTCGTTCATTCCCCGCTGGTTTAGAAACGCCTTGGCGATAATGATGAGGGAGCGTAGTGCAAATCCACAACCCCGCATGTCCTGTAAGAAGCCTTTGACGATCTTTCCAGCTTTGATGCCGTTGCCTTGATTGACGCTGATATCGACGCTTAAACGTCCAAAGTGCGTGACAAACTTCACTATGGGTACTTTTGCCCTCGAGATGATGGTAACTTTTGGTGTAATGCCGGCGCGCTTCAGGGTATTTGCGAGGGCATGTAACACGTTCACTTTATTGCTGCGTGCCATGAGATTAGACTCTATAACCAAGTCGATATCCCTATTTGCAGTTGGACTACGTGTTCAAACTTGACAAAGTTGGGCACGCACCCGTTGGGTAAATAGAGCTTCGTCTCATAACTTCCGAAGGGTAATATTCGTGCATCTGGAAATGCAGACGTTATTGCATTTGAAACGAGTTGGATAACGAGGCCACGGATTTCGTCTTCAACCGGCGTTGGTGACATGTACTTGACGAAAGCTTCCACTTCGCGATGTAGCCTACATGCGCTGAATAACAGCACCCCGTCAGTCTAGAAACACTTACATTTCTGCGACATTACGACAACTATGCAAGTCAACCTGCGACACCCATGGGGTCTTCCTGGCGTCATCCAACTGCTTGCTTCTATAAGTGCGGTCGTCCTCCTCGTCAGATGCAATATCGAGCCTCCGTTTTATGCCACGGCTCTCCACGTCCCCCCTCCGCGATGGTTTTCCAATGTCCCATTCGCGTTCCTTTCCTTTTTGACGCGCTCGTTCGGATCGCGGCTTCGAATCATCCCTATCGCTCAGCACGAACGGAATGAAATCGTCTCCAATTTCCGGCGTTTTGACTTTGGTCTCGCCAGACTTTGCGTCCCCATTGCGTAGGGCTTCTCTGCCATTATGACGCGCACCGGACGTACGTGGGCGTTTTGAGGGTTGGGCTGGAGACGGGGAACGTCGGCGGTGGTTGTGGTTGCGGTAGTTGCGATTTCGGTCCCTGTCCCTATCTTTGTCTCTGTCTCTATCTCCTTTCCGGTCCCTATCCTTGGCTCTGCTTCCGTCCCGATCACTGTGTCGGGAATGACGGTGGCTCTTGTCCTTGTTCTTCGGTTGGTCCTTTTCACGATCATGGCGCCCTCGAGAGCTTGATGGTTTTGGTGGCAGAGTGTCCATAGCGAAAGGAATCTCCCCGTGAGAGAATGAGAACAGGGGAAACACCCCTTGAAAGGTTTGGTGGTAGTGTGGGTGGTTGTTTGACTCCAAGGCTTTCGCCAAACAGCGGGACCATCTCCGATATTTCCATTTTCGGATACAAATTCTTAGCCAATCACAGCTCGAGTCTTCTCAGCGCCCACCGCTCGACCGGAACTCCATCGACTGCGACCTCTGCTCCGCCAACAAAGCGATAGGCATCTCTTCCGTCCAGCGCCAAGTCTCTTCCAACCAACTCCCATGTACTTCCCTGTCCTTCGAAAGACTCTCCGTCGTACCGCTCGACGACGGTCATATCGTCAGCGTCCCCGTTCTTCGCCATCGCCTCAAAGTCCACGCCGACATGCACCATTCTGACCTTTGATATATCGACGTACGGCGCAAACACGCGCAACAACTCCTGATTCCGTTCCCCACGAATCCACGCTTCGTGCGCCTCGACGCTCTTCCATCCCGTCACCAAGCACACCTCATGCGGCGCATCGCGGTGCGCGTAGAAGCGCAACGGAAAGCCAGAGCACTCGGATTGCCAAGCGGAGAGCTTGTCAAAGAGGGATCGGAGGTCGGGGTCGGAGAGATCAGGGGGCGAGTGGAACGGGAGGATGGCGTATTCGGTGATCGCCATGAGTTGAGTTGGTGTTTTTCGGACTGAATGCGAGGCACATCTTATATAGGATTCAAAAAAGGACGCGTCAGCACATCCCATTGCGTACTTCCGTCGGATTACACTGGCGCGCTGACGCGTCCGCGTCATCAGTCACAGGCCGACTCGATGTTCGAATGTTCATGTTCGTCATCATGCGTCAGGGCCATTGCCGCTGGAAGTTGAGGTAGGCATGAATCACCGGAAGCTTGCCGTGCGCCATGTAGCCCACCAGAACTACTCAGCGTCATCCAGCAGGTAGCCTAAATTACCTCCACGCGCGCGCTCGTAGTATCGATCTTCCATGACATGACCTGCAATGGAAATAATCGGCCACCGTCTTCCTAGTCTCTAGTAACGTGGTCCGTCTAGTTAAAGGGCGTCATCAGCGAAACGTATCAATAGGGGAAATGCAGGCTCAAGAAGATCCAAGAACCCTTTTCTAAAATCTGTTGTCTCTGATGGATCCCTTAACGACTTAGACAGACTGTCAAAGTCGTTCCCATATAATCGTCGTTGCGTGCTTGGAAACTTGCAGCAATCCCACTCTTTGTGCTAGAAGTGGATTGGGAAGGGTGAGTGTGCTAGACTAAGGAGGGTATTTCGAACAAATATTGAGCGGTGTTTTTATTTTTCTGTTTAACGTGACTTTCTTCGACGGTTTGCGTTACAATTGATGCGAAGGTTTCTTCGTTGTACTTGCACGTAGACCAATTCAGTCCTTAGTCATATTGCACCGAAGCGAAGGTGTAGTGAGATAAAGGTCAATATTACAAAAGGGCAATACTTGGTCCTCGAATGATGGAGGACATTCAATGCATAAATAATTACCTACTAGTACAAAAACGTTCGTTGCATACAGTCACCACCCTCAGGCTACACATGCAGGAATAAATAGCTCTGTAGCACATTGTCGTTGAATCAATCAACCTGCACATGCAGCATAAAAAACAAAACAAACCGCCAATTGCAAGAAAAGAGACCCGGAACCCAAAATGTCGAACAAAAAAACCATCCAGTCTACCAGCAACCGAATACCAGATGCAGCCCTCGCTTGTTTACTCTGGTTGGATGGACGCCCCCTCCCGTGGTACCTCCTCGATTCCCTCTGCTCCCTCGTTCTGTTCAACATCCGTGAACGGGAATGTGCTCCGGCCGACGTCAAAAATGGTTGAGAAGCCAAACCCGGTGTCAAGCCCGCTCCTACCGCTACGACTACTCTGGGCGTTACGCGCACACTGCTTCAGTATGGTCAGGATACATCGAGGAGCTTGAGTGTGTAGAGGCACGGTTCCAGCAGTTTCAAGCAGTACTTGTTGCCATCCTCCAAATGGTAGTCCAATGAAAACCATCATCATGCCAAAGGCAGTGAGTAGGAGGGTCCTGCGATAAGATTTTTGTTAATTCGATTGCTCGTTTTGTCGTTTGTCAAGTTTGCATGACAATGGGAGATAAAGAGTAGAAGTGGTAGGATGGAGACATACCCAATGAAATAGAAGATGCCCCGCTTTACAAGCGCATTCATAAATCGCCACCGCCTTGTTAAGCGGTACATTTGAACCGACTCCCCAATAATTTTCCCGGCCGTGAGGATGCAAAGGGTCGCACCGTGCGTCATCAGTGGAATAACGAACACAAGCCGCCAAGTATTGCTCAAATTCGGTTCAAAGGCGCAGAATGATAAATCGAGGACCTGAATAGTGACTGTTCCTAACCGCCACCAAGTGAATTAGCATAGCACTCAGCATACCATTCATTCTGCAAGTGACTACACACCTGACAGTCCCATTGGGTTGCTGTATATAACACAATAGATAAAGAAAACAAAAATCTCCAAGGCAAACGATACAAGAAGAATGGTGAGTACGAGTCTCGATCGATTATACATTGTCCAGACATAGAAGACCATCATGACTGCAAGAACGATCATGCCTTCCCACTTCTCAGAATAGGTCACACAATAACTCACGATTGGCGGAACCAAAAAAGAGAAGGAACATCCAATTTTCCACAATTGGCATAATTTCACCTTGGAGGTAAGCACAGATGAGATGTATCGGAGAAAGTCGAGGAATGTGGGCTTACACTGTCTGTTTCATAGGTATCAAATGATCATGATCCCGCACTCTAATTACAAAGATAGAATAATACCCACAGCTGTGCATGGATACCTCAGTTCGTGACACCTCAAAAGCATAAAAATCGTACCTCTTCTGTACCAGGTATGAAGCTACCCTGAGCTTCATTTGTACAACATCAGATTTCGATCAAAACCATGTGTATGGACATACAGAGAGAGAAAACTCTAGTGGACGATCCAGTATTAGGATCCAAATGTACTCTTAGAGCGTTTGTTGACTCACGTGATGCTGCAAAGGCCTGTGTAACGAATCTATTGGTTGGATAATCCTCAGCTTTATCGACTACTAGGAAAATGAATGTGCACCATGATGAATAATATTGACACCCACGTCCAGGGTTTGGTCTGTGATGGCCTCATTAGGAATGTGTCGTGTTCGTAGACAGTCATGTATCTGCTGACCCAGATATATTCCACCTTGGACAGGTAATCTGTCAGGAAAACTCGAATGCATATAATATGAGGATCGCACTGTACCTCATCCAAGAATGTAAGGACTGACAACAGAGGTTAGTGTACCGTATTTGAGTAGAGTCCATTGCAGAATTTACTATAGTCATACCCAACGGCTGTCAAAATGATGACTTCGAAATGTCACGTCACGTTCAGCCATAAGGAGAAGACTGACGAGCGTACGATATGTGTACTTGTTCGTTCGGAAGTTCACCAACACTTGTGACAATTCGGAAGACATTGTCTCAATGGTTTGATGTGATGGAAAGTAGTGAGGTAGAAGAAAAGCTCCTGGTCTGGAAAAGACTAGCGACTTTATAAACCCACCATGCGTCCAAGTCATCATAGATCAAATCAAATCTCAGGCTAATGATCACTTGGCACAGCGGCGTTGGCGAGCCTGGCTAGATCATTTGCGCGGGAGGATTCAAGTTATCACGCGGTGCTGCCTACAAATGAAAGCAAACCTCTCAACCAGTCAGTTCGGAAAAAACATATTTAACATTTGAAAAACGAACTTGTAGACCTACCCACTTTCTTCCGACCTAAAATAGGTTCGATTAAAGCAGCGTCTCGAGACCGGCGTTAGTAACGACGAGGCCGAAACAAAAGATGCTTCGGACGTGGCGATGTAGAATCAGATGCGCGTGCATCGCACTCGAATATCTGCCAGCATTGAGTGCTGAGTGGATCAAAGATAAGGCAATTCTCTACCAAAGAAGTTCTCTACCGTGTAAAGCGTCATGGTGCCAGCCTGCCAGAGGGACTCAAGAGTTGCCGCGAGGCATACTGCTTGCTGAACAGTAAAGAGCACTGCCAGCGGTCTGATCATTCCCACTGGCAGGACATAGTGCACATGGCCAGTAACTGGTAAACTCTTTTCAAGTTGTTCCCAGTGTTTTTCCGCCGACGGCTACCAACACCCATCACTATCTTTCACAGCCAAGTTGCGGGTGAGAGAAAATGCAAACATATTGACGTACTTGTCCTTCATTTCGACATTTCCGACTGACCACTAGCACTTAGACTTACGTAGCGGTTCTGCGTCCGCATGCCAACTGATCTCGTTCATCAGTGGATAGCCATGGTATGAAGAGAATACACTTCGGCCCCCACTGAATTGGCTTGGACAACGCTGAGGGAATGGTCGTTTTGAGGTGACTTGCCGTTCACTCTCTTCGCGACTCACCAAAGAAAAGGGCGTCGCTGGAAGGGAAGGCATAGTCATGATAGGGTAACGGAGGAGATTAACCCGTCAGGACTCATAGGCTCAGGGGTTGCATAGATTGGCGGAAAGGCGGATCGACATGGCAGTGATATTCAGAGCGCCGGTAGTCGAGTAGAAGAGTGAGAAATCAGGTTTCCCACGCCCCATCGCGGACGCGACCTCACTGGAGTCCGAACATTCCTCCAAAAAGCTGACCCCCAACTTCACTGTCATGTCGGACGGATTTCAAGTATGACCCCAACTTTCCCGGTGTTCCTTCCTCGTCGAACTATTGTCAATGTATTCCGTCCAAGTGGTTGTTCAATATCGACGTCTAGTCATTCAATATCATCACACTGTGCTTTACCCGCTTCTTTCACCTTCGCATCAACAATCTGTATGTCGTTCCTGTCACCAAGCAAGTCAGCCAGTTCCTCAGTGCACACGTTGACTCAATACGAAGCCAGGATTAACGTCAATATCGCCCTGCGTCAGGGCAAAGCTCGACGGAAATCGAATCGTCTCTCAACTTGTAGATTAAGACGAAGTTATTCTTTGACAGACTCCTCATCGACCTTGCCAAAGTATGACTTGGTGATGTTCATATCCTAACGCATGCTCTCACAGTTTCACCACAAGAATGATACTCCGATCAGCCACATTCAAGTGTGGGCCTATTTGTCTGGCACACTAGAGTGCGGATTCGGTCTCAATGATATATCTGTTATCGATAAGACCTACCGCAGCAGAGGTAATGGCGTCGTCCTTCTGAATGAGTCTGCTACCGACCGAACCATCGGCCTTATTCCACCGGATGGCAAGTTTGAACTTGTGAAGCAAGTTGCGGCCATTCTTCGTCAGGAGATTGAGCTGAATCTCGTATCTCCATTTAGGTATGGAGCAGCATCAAAAAAGTCACAGATCGATTCTTCTTCGCATCCCGTTCGACTGGAACCGCGCCTTCGTCAGCCGTGACGATCTCCCCTCAGCCAACAAATCGATACACACCCCTCCGTCTCGCATCGAATCCATTCAGATCAACCCCCATGTACCATCTTTTTACCTCGAAGGACGTGTCTCCACCACATCGCTCGACGACAGTCGCCTTATCAGTGTCTTCGTTCTTTGCCAACACCGTCCTGACTTTTGCTATGGCGCGAATATAAGCAACAACTCCTGGTTCCTTCCCCACGGTCCACCCTTCATGCGCTTCAATGCCTTTCCACCCATCACCAAGCACTACCTCGCGCGGCGGAATGCCGGGACACTCTGATTGCCAGGTAGAGAGCTTGTCGAAGAGGGTCTTGTGATCGGGTTGGAGAGTCGAGGGGTGAGTGGAGCGGGAGGACGGCGTATTCGGCGATCGTCTTGAGTTAGGCTAGTGCCCACGAATCGAAGGAAACGTGCATCTTGAATGCGCCTTTCAAGAGGACGCGTCAGCGCGTCCGATGGCGTACTTCCGTCGTCCGCACTGATGCGCATAGTGCAATTCAGTATCGCAATGTTCATGTCCGTCATCATACATCGGAATCATTGCCATCGAAAGTCAAAGTAAGCGTGATCAGACGGAAGCTACGAGTACTAACACGGCATCTAACTCCACAGAGCTACTCTGCCCCGTTTAGTGGGTAGCCTTTACTTTTGGAATCTCTCGGTCTCTCAGTCTCAAGAGAAATCTTTTTCCGCACAATCCTTTGCTCTGCGGGACGTCTTTGAAGATCTAAGCAGCAATGGACTAGAGCTCATGACAAGGCATCGCGAACGAGCAAGCATGTAAGTGGTATTTTTCTTTTCTGTTCAATGTGACTGTTCTCCAGCGATTTGCGTTGGGACCACAGGGAACCAGTGAAGAGCGCACTAGCTAGAGGATTGACCCTCACATCTTGAAGTCTAATTTCATCGTATTTGCACACAGTTGAAACGAAGGTGTACTGCCAAGGATACTGGGGGCAAGACACTGGATCTATCCACGAAGTTTGTTGCATACGATGCCACCCCACTCAGTCACCATCCTTAAGTTGCATATCTGAGAATAAATAGTTCTACATTAACATTCGATCGACTCGTTCATGTAGCATAGAAACAAAGTTAAGTGCCAAGAAGTGCCAGATTTGAAGCCTAAATGCTAAACGAAGAAACCGCCCAGCTGACCAGTGACTGGACATCAGACGCCGACTCCGTTCACTCACTCTAGTTGAATAGTCTTCCCCTCCCGTGGTGCCTCCTTGGCACCCTCCGTTTCCTCGTTCTGATCAATCTCCGTGAACAGCAACGCACTCCAACCAACATCGTAGACGGTTGACAGGCCAAACCTGCTCCAACCGTGGTGCCTACTGTTACGCGCACACAACTTCCGTATACTCAAGATACATCGAGGAGCTTGGGTGCATAGCGGTACGAACGCCCCGATTTCAAACAATAGTTGTTGCCATCCTCTTGGTGGGAGTTTTCCAATGGTAGCCGCCGTGCCAAAGGCGGTTAGCAGAAGGATGCTGTAATGAGATTGTTTTCAGCTCGGTCGCACGTTTAGTCGTTTACAAGCTTAGATAACAATGGAGGACATCGAGCAGGGGGTGGGACGCTGACGTACCCTATGAAGTAGAGGGTGCCTTGTCGTGCAAGCACGTTCATGAATTGCCACTGCTTGGTCACACGGTACATCTGAACCGACTCCCTGATGACTTGACCGATCGCGAGGACACTCAAAGCCACGCCGTGCACCATTGGTGGAATAAGGAATACAAGCTGCAAAGTGTTGCTGAAATCCAAATCAAATACACAGGCACAGGTCTCTGAATCGAGCACCTGGGTAAAGACAGCTTTTGACGGCCATCAAGTGGGTTAGCATAGCATACAGTATGCCGTTCATGCAGCCACTGAACTGCAAGTGACTACGTACCCAAAAGTTTCCTTGGATAGCTGAACATGATACAATAGATTGTCAGAGCAACCATCCCAAAGGCCAGCGACACGAGGAGAACGGCGAGGATGAGTCTCGATCGGTTGTGTATTGCCCAGACATAGAAGATCATCATGACTGCAGGAACAATCATGGTTTTCCTCTCCTACGAGTGAGTCACACAATAACTCACGATTGGTGGACCCGAAAAAGAGAAGGAACATCCAATTGTTCACAATTGCTATGGCTTCGCCTTCAAGGCAATCGCAGATGAGATCGGTTGGGGAAATCAAGAAATGTACTTACACAGTCTATTGCATGGGCATCAAATGATCATGATCTTAACAATAAAGATAGAACAATACCTACGACTATGCACGGATACCTCAGAACACCGAATCTTTGAAAATATAGAAAACATACCTTTTTTGTGCCAGGTATAAAGGTACTCCAAACTTTGGCATTTGCCCAACATCAGATTTTTATTAACACCACGTATAGATAATGTAGACAAACCGAGAGAGCCAACTCTAATGGACCGTCCATGTCAGTATCTGAATGTATCTTGCAGCTTCTATTGACTCACATGATAGTCCAAAGACCTGTATAACGAATCTATTCATTGAATAATCCATAGTACTCGTGATGTTACCAAATGTCAGGAATATGGATGCTCACTAAAACGAACAGTGTCGACACCCACGTCCAAGGCTTGGTCTATGACGGCCCCATCAGAAATCCATCGTGCTTATACACAGCAGTCTGCTTGCTGACCCAGATATATTCCACCTGTACCAATTATCTGTCAGGAAATCTTGATTCATGTACTATGTAAAAACGGCAATTATACCTCATCTAAAAATGTAAGGACTGTTACAATAGAAATCAGTGCACTATATTTAAATGGAGTCTGTTGTGAGGCTCACTGTAATCATAACCGACAGTAGTTAAAACGATAACTACGGGGTGTCATGTCATGTCCACGGGCAATCATAAGGAAATAAGCATACGACTGGTGTAACGATTTTGAAGGTTCACCAGCGCCACTAGCGCTTCGGGAGACATAGTCTTGGTAGACTAGTGTGGTAGAAAATGGCGAGAGGGGAAAAGATTCTATTTTGCCTCTCGATGGCAGACCGGCGACCTTTATAATCCCACCTCGTGCATGTGCATCATAGATCAAACTAGATCTCAAACTGATGATCACTCGGCATTGCGGAGTCAGCCACTGTGGTTAGATCATTCCCGCAGGCGCATCCGAACTACCGCATCCATGTCATAAAAGAATTGCCTTACGATGCTGCGACTTTCCTAGACCGATCAGTTCAGTAAAGATAGGTTTGATTTTGGAAAAATAAACCTACAGAAGTAAGCTTGGTCAAGGCAGTGTTTGGAGGCTGATATTAGTAGCCGCGGTTAGATCGATCTGAAAGATGTTGAATGTGGCGAAGTAGAATTAGATGCCCGGGCTTCGCACTCGGACATAATCGGTATCTGCCGGTACATACAAGCATCAGAAACTTGAATAAGGCACTTCCCTACAGAAAGATAGGTGTTCTTTGTTGCGCGAAGCATCATGATTCCAACCTGCCACTCGCAAGCTGAGGCTGAGGCTACCAGGTGGACACAAACTTAAAATGGTTGCGAGGTGCATGCACTGCTGCTTGCCAACATTAAAGGGCACTGCCTGTGCTTTGTTGCGCGTGGCTACAATCTTGGAGCCGATCAAGTGCCGATAGTAAATTGAAATCTTACAACAAGATTTCTCACGCCCATGCTTGATTCGAACCCCTTCAATGTCTAAGCAGTGGTTTTGGTAGGCCTGCAGGAACCACCAGGGAACCAGCAAGGCATTCTTCATCTTCAACCAACAAGGAGGGGTCGATCACCGAATGGTCCATCGACAACCCTCCCAATAGTTGACCTCAGCATAAGTGCCCAGGGACAGCTTTACGAGGTCGTGTCCCGAGTCCCGACGCATGTTGCCAATTCCACCAATGTGTCAGCCTGAATGAGTTTGAACTCGTGAGGCAAGTTGGGACGATTCCTCGTCGAGAAATTACAACACCGAACCTCTCGCGTCCCCGTTTAGGCAGTGACTTAGTGGTACATCAAACGATTCACAACTTCCCTTTGCCAGCCGCGGAAACCTCTCCTGTGGACAATCGGTATCTGTCTGACCAACCCCCCTGCACCCTTTTTCCCCTAAGAGGACGGGTCTTCACCATATCGCTCGACGACAGCTACCCTGTCGGTGTCCTCATTCTTCGCCAGCATTTCAATGCCCACGCCGCTATGCACTATTCTGACCCTTGATATGGCGCGAACCTGTGCAGCAACTCCTGATTCCGTTCCCCATGAATCTGTGGTCTATGCTCCTCGATGCATTTCCACCCCGTCGCCACTGGCAAGCACACCTCGCGCGGCGTGTGTCAAAGCGCCAAAGCACTCGGATTGCCAGGCGGAGAGCTTGTCAAAGAGGGATCGGAGGTCGGGGTTGGGTGAAGGATTCGGTGATCGTCATGAGTTGGGCTGGTGTATACGAAGGCGCATCCTAAATGGGACTTTCAAGAGGACGCGTCGGCGCGTCTAATTGCGTACTTCCGTCATTTGGCGTGCCACAGGTCAATTCAAAACTGAAATGTTCATCATTATGACATCGGAGTCATTGCCATTAGAGGTCAAGGAAGCCATGATCCAGAAGCACCGACATAACTCATCCAAGTCAACGGCGACCTTTGCTTTAGGAAAGTGCCTCTACGCACTCTTAGCACCGGGCCACCCTTCCACGGCATGACCTGGGAAGGGGGCATCGAGGTGCGCGCTCCTACTCGTGGTGCAGTCGGTTCGACAACTCAAAGAGCGTTGTCAACAAAACGAAACACGCCGATGAAGCGAAACGCTTCACTAATTTAGAGAAATAATGCCCAAAGGAACAATTTGACCAGGCTCTTATATATATCTTGAAATGATTGTTGCATACGATAGCATGATCCCACTCAGAGTCACCATTCCCAGGCTGCATACATGAGAATAAATAGCTCTACATCAACGTTCAATCAACTCGCACATGTAACAAAGACTACC
>JBBPTU010000619.1:0-20548 GCA_038094295.1 Tylopilus aff. beelii | reverse complement strand
CTATAGGCAGATCGGCAGGGATGGCAAAGATATTGCGCAGGGACCATGTTTCGAAGAAGTCAAAGGCGATATCTGTATGGTACTCCAGTAGTGTCTGAAATGCAACCAGTCCTTGCTCGACCTCCTGTGTGCTGTCCCAGTCTTCGTTGACTCTCTGTTCGCGGTCGTTTGCCCAGCGAAACAGGAACTCCTCCAAACCATCGACAGCATTGGTGATGGCTTCGTTCGCGAAATTGATGATATCGTCAAGGAGAAGCTGAGGGGAGAACTGGAGGATTTCAGGCAGTAGGACGGAGGGCACGGTCGGTCCCTGCGCGCTCATCGTGGATCACTACCAACCGCGTCGGTGACAACAAAATACGAGTACACAACGCGTCTTTAACACGCGCTTCGATTGGTCTTCTAACCTATTACTCTTTTACCATGACCAACGATGACTGGACGGTCGATTCCAACAAAGCACTCGTGCTCTCTATGGGTAAGGATCGTTCCGCCAGATATGCTAGAGACTCATCACTGGTAGTCCGCGCACAAGAAGACAAGCAGGTACTTGGAGAAAATGAGTCCTTCGACTCGGTGTTCCACCCAACATTCACGTATCCTGTAAGTGCATTAAAGAGAGCTCTAGGACATAATCTAATAGGGACCCCCATAGATATACGGGGAAGATGAAAAGATATATGGCTACCAGGATCTTGTAATTGACGTATGAACATCACCCTTGCCCAGAAAGTGTTGTTAACAATGGCTCAGTTTCGCTTTGCGTCCGGGTCATTAGCGCAGTTTGTGTCAGTTCGCTACTCAGGGAAGCTTCCTGCATCATCGACAGTAGATGACGTAGAAGGTGTCCTTAGTTCATTTATTCCTCCAGGTATGTGCATGTCCTGGAACTGCGCGTGATTAAAGTATGCACAAAGGATCTAGGATATGAAAGGGAAGAGGAGGCCTTCCTTTTCCGTGTCCAGGAGGATGCCACGTCCTTTCAACCCATTGGAAAATGCATCCATTCATACGTGCGCCATGTACCAAGCTCGCCCTCGGGAGAGAGCAACGTAGAGTATGAAGTATACCATGTAAGCCTTAACCGTGCATAATTCGTACCTGGGCGACTAAACGATATAGGCTACCTTTGAAGACCCTGGTTTTAGGCAATATCACAGGAGGATGCAAATATTTATATTGCTATATATTGAGGCCGGATCGTATATCAACGAGGAGGACGGTTGGGAGTTCGTGGTGCTGTTCGTGAATCCTCCTTTCTCAGTATCCTGGGTATCCGTGACCGTAATCACAGGTTTGAAAAGCGGAAGCGAAAGGATGGCACTACGACTTATCATTTCGTTGGCTATTCTTCGCTATACAACTTCTACTGCTTCCCAGAAAAGGTTCGACTGCGACTAAGGTGCGTGGTCATTCCTTGTATCGTAGACAATCTAACTCGTACACAAAAAGCCAATTTGTCATTCTTCCGCCGTATCAGAGGCGAGGCCATGGCTGTAAGTGTTTGGCAAATACAGGCCTTTCGTACGCCAACCTCTTCCCCAGCCGAGCTCTACCTCGCAATCTACAATTTTGTTCTGTCACGCCACGATGTATCCGAATTGACTGTGGAAGACCCGGCTGAGGCGTTCGAGGATTTGAGGGATCGCAACGACCTTCGAATACTACTTGCGAACGAACAATTCATGAGCGAAGGCTTTGGGGCTCAAAGCGCGACAGCTTCTCATGGAGGTGGCCGTGTCCAGAAAACAAGGTCTCGCTTGCGTTCTTTAGCGCAAGGTGGTTCTGGGAGTACCCCGGGACGAGGAAAGATGGGCCCACCTGTGGACAGGGCATGGTCAGAAATGTGGCGCAAAGATCTCAAGATCGCAGGCGTAAGAATGTTCCACTTTCTCTGGTAACATCTTTGACCGATCATATTTGTAGAGACAATTCCATCGACTCGTGGAGATGCTCATCATGTTGCACCTTGATCCCACAGACGTACACACTTTCAGGGCGTTCCGACTGCAGGTTAAAGAGCGACTTTACCGCTTTAATTTCGTGAGTAATAACTGGCCCATATGTGATGTGGCATGCTCAAGTGCTGGTCCAACCCTAGGAAATCCTAGCTCAAATGGAAAAAGAGGAGCGACTTCAGAAATTAGAAGAGACCTTTCAGAGTGTCCAAGAAGACTATAAGAGGTTATTAGCTATGGTCTAATGAGGATCGGTAGACAGTCTGATATGTTCAATCTATCAATGCGTATGACTTCCAAGAGGAAACAAGATGAATAATACAATAAATAAAACACGCAAGTAATGACAGTAATGGTAGCGGATACACGGGATCTAAGTTGTCAAAGCGCGGGGTGCGATGCATCGCAGAGTACAAGATCATGAAAAATGAAAGACTCCAACCGTGTTGCCAAATCCAGCTACACCCAGCGGATGAGACGCCTGGAATGCTACAACACGCGTGAACGGTAAACCAGGATAGTCTTGATCGCTTGGTGGTGGAGGGGCTGAGGTAGATGAGAGGTGACGGCCATCTGACAGAGAGGACATCGCAGAGCCTCGCAGAATGGTAGTAGTGGGCTCGTAGGACCAACACTCCCATCGATCCAGAGCTGTACTCGTCAACCCTGTAGGACGCGTCGTCGAAGTTAAAGATGGGAACGTGGCTTTGTTTCCCCTCGGTGAGCGAGATATGCGTCGAATGCCAACAACCCTATCTCCCACGACATCCCATCCACCACGCTCAGAGTTTGCTCCGCCGACTTTGACCACCGTAACGTTTATCCGTGCAGATGAACGGTCAAGGGGACCGAGGGCATAACCTTCATCACCTTCATCCACCGGAACGAGCGTATCAAGTGGACGGCGCGACAATTCTTTATCGGATGCCCTCCGAGACAATATTCCATGTCCGGAAACAGGAAACGAAGAATCAGACAGAGCGCCCGCGGATTGTCTCCTGGAGAATGGGGATGGAGAAGCAGTACTACTACTTCGAGAGCGGTGTCCTGAAGCAAGAATGGTGCCGGCTTGAGGTGTACTTCCAGGACAAGAGCAATGCCTTGAGTGAGAAGGGAAATAGGCTCGATAAAAGATGATTGCATGGCCAACGGAAAGTACGGTCATCAAGGTATCGATAGGGAGTTCTCCGCAAAGGTGGCAGATTTCCAATCGAATGGGTAAAAGTCGAAGTTGATCGACAGTTCCATGCGGTTCATCGATGATCAATAGGCATTCGGAAGAAGCGGCGTTCCATAGCGAGACCACACCAGCGTCTGAAGCTACACCAATAATCGTCTGCTCTTTGTCCGCCAACTTGACCTTGCAAGCATAGACCTTTGCAACGTGGTCAGCTGGGTTGCCGGCGAGTAAACTACAGTGAATGTGTGGCGCATCTGGGGCGTCGTTGAGTTCCGTGACTTCTAATGAACCATCGTCAAGAGAGAAAGCCACAAGCAGGCAACCTGTAGAACGCGTCGATATGATATTGGTCCGAACCACCATTGAAGATGAGATCGGCTTGATGAAGTAGGGAGAAGGATGAGGCGCGATCTTCCATCGAATAATGGAGCCGTTCCCGTAACATACAAGAATCGGAGGGGGCTTGCAAGGCTGCAAGTTTTGGTCGACTTTTTGCTTTGCGGTAATTGAAGGAGTCGAAAGAGTAAAATGGAGGCCTGTGACTCCTGAAATTTTGTCCACAGGTACCAATGATTGATGGTATTTGACATTTTTCTCAGGAAAAGCGCAGACGTGGACAGATCCAGAAGTGGTCCCGAATGCGAGGAAATCCCCGCTGTCGTCTAGGGCAAGCGCAGAAATCGTTTCTGTAGTAGACGGATTGTATGGTCTGATGGCTATTGGTGCAGCGTCCCTATCACGCCAAAAACTCACTTCGTTCTGTAGGCCCACCGCCGCAATGCCTCGTCCATTGTTGCTTGTTGCTAGCAACTCTACATCGGTAGCGAAACCACGTGGCAACGTCGAAAAAAAGACGTGGTTGTGGAGAGTGGTTTCAGTTTGTCCCTTGCCATCATCTCGGTTCCGCTGTGCTTCTAGCAGCTCAGCATCCTTCAGTAGGTAGAGTAACAGTGCGTATAGGGGCAAAATTGTCAGTGCCATGGGGACTGGGAGAATTTTGAGGAGCCAGAGCATAATATCCAATGACGGCGTTGAAGACCGGAGGCTTTGCTGAACACTGTGGCCAACTGTGCCTGCTGGTTGAAAAGCAACGATGGTAGGTACCTCTATTCGCAGATGAACTAGAGGGCGTTCTTCGGGATTCAGAATCTTCCATAACCACCAAGACGGATCTTGAGTTTGATTGAGAGGCTGTTTGGTAAACATAGGGAAGGTAACCCCCAGATCAGCAGTGCCATACAGAGTTGGGCGCGTGAGTGCATAGAGCGCAGCAGTGGTTGCCATAAGCTAGCTGTAGGTGAGGAATTGTGTCTCATGAGATTTAGTTTGAAGAGGGCTCACCAGTAAAAGGCTGATATTCGTAACAGCACGACCTTTCAGCATATCTTTGAGCAGATAGGTAACACGCTTTTGCCAGGAAGTAGGTGTTGACGAGGGTTTCTCTTGTTTGGCGGCCGCGACGATTGGGGTAAGGCTCGGATTTTGTCTTATAAGCTCATCTAGCTTTGGGTGAGCCGTCAGACAAGCAAAAAGGACTCAAAAGGAGAATTGATCACCTCCAGTCGCTGAATATCAATTGAAAGCACGGCCAAGAAAAATGTGTGTGCTAGGAACCAATGAGCCACTAACACCACCACTGCGAACGTGCAAAATTGGCTAATTGCGCCAGTAGAGCATCGCGCAATGGTCCCTAGAATGCAGTTATAACCCACGACCTTAAGAGTGTTGGATGATCCAGCGCGACTCAGGCCTTCCGCTATTCTCTCTTTGACAGGCAGGGTGACAGACGTCTTCGTGACTGCATCAACCTCCAAAAAAACTTAAGTCAGAGGACTCCAACAGGAACCTGGCTCAGTACCAAATTGAACATGTTCTCCGCCCCGACAAAGATAATAACAATAGGAAGCAGACTCCTGTTGTTCTGATGCATAAGGTCAGAATACATGGGAAAACGCTCGAACACACCACGGGACCATGGTGACTTTGAAACGCATTAATGAACAGACGCTGAGACTGGTGATAGTACTAGCGGCGATTTCGAAGAGGGCTGTGAAGGTCAGGCCGGCTCTGGTGTGAACTCCATTCATGCGCTTCATAGACCTCCTGACATATACGAAAAATACACCATATGCAAGATAAACGAATGACGAAATGAATGAGAAACCTTGCTTCCTCGAAAGCCCACGATCGTACTAAAAATAGACATCAAGACTTATCTTCAGTAACGAAGAGAACCAACTGACCTCGAGAGCGATGAGTGTTGGTTCGATTGTCTCCGTAAAGGCATCGTTTCCTTGTGTGAGATTCTTCAAGATATCGAGCCAATTATCGTGGCTAGCTTTGTCCAAGCAATCAGATTCCAGGAAAACGAACGTGTGAACAAGAAACTTTGCGGAGTCAATGTTAAACGTATTTCTGTCAAGAGTCCGCCCAGCTAGAACCATCTGAGGTGTGATAGGAATTCCAGCCACGGAAGCACTGTCGTGACTCTTGAAAGCGCCAGGGATGTTAGCCTCCGATCGAAGAAGTGATTCATCGTGATCCCAAAATGCAAGAGGACTGAATACGACACAGTCACTTGTAGCTGCTTCGAGACAAGGTACTTCCTGCGACTTGATACGGTTCAAGATTCGCCGTTCAAGTTGCAAAGCGGACTGCAGCGTTTGGCTAGTTAAAGCGCCTGCGTCATCAGCGGTATTGCTGTGGATCAAGATACGTTCTACTCGAAGCGTGCGGTCGGAGCCGCAACGAGCGCGAATTATCTCGTCGTCAAGAATTTGAATGTTACCTTGACCTTGCCAAAAGTTTTGGAGGTCACGGAGGGCATCACTGCCGAAAGCCAGATAGTCGGCAAGAAATGAGTCGACGATATTTGATGTGGACGCGAGACGTGAGTACGATGGTGTTGACGAATAGATGGCTAGAGCAGGGTATGACAGAGATGTGATGACCACCGCGGATACGAGAATGAGGCGAATTTGATGAGTTGCACAATGTCTGAAACTACATCAGGAACACCGGACACGCACGGAGTCGGAACTTGTACGCACACACCGAAGGCTCGCAGAGAGGTATCTGCCAAAGTCCGTATTCGCTGACAGGCAAGGGCTGTGGACGAGAGAAAGCCCGTAGTTTGTCGTGCCATAAGAAAGATATTCGGCCGCTGTTCAGTTTGCTGAGTGCATGCTATGGTGGTCGTCCGTCAGAAACTACGCTTGTGCACGGCATGACTTCAGCATTAACCGGGGATGCGCCTTCACCACGTGACTCAAGCTAAAAAACGCGACACCTCTCTACAAGTCCTTCCATTTCTACCCCACTAATCCAACAGTGCTGGGTGCGAATACTGAATCCATAGCATAGCGAGCAAATAATGTAGATCACATGTGGTATATCGTTATACCTCTTCCTCCGTGCCGCCCCAAAAATCTCACGCGACTATCTCGAAGCTTGTGAAAGCTGTACCAGGCCGTGGAATCGTGTACGATAGCTGTCCGCGTAGAGAAGAATGACCAACCCACTAACAAAATCCCTAAGCAACAAGACAAAATCAGTATCACGCTCAACGAGGAATAGGAAGTCCGGACCAGCTTCGCACTAGAGAGCGGATTGGGTAGTCAAGGACTTTTGGAATCGTTGTCTGCATGAGGGACGGCCATCTGTCGGTAACGATTGCCTTGGGATTTGTCAGAGCACGAAGGCCCTCGGGCCCACCTGACCAGATAATTAAAAATGGACCACATCCGTAGAGCACACCAACTTACCGAAGCGCCCATAACCACTTGACTTGGTTCCCCCGAACGGAAGATCCTGGCTGAAGGCGGAAAAAATCAAATGATGGCTCGGAGCTGGCTTTTTGTTAGCTTACTTCAGCTGTACATGGTCATAAGATTGGTCGGTTGGCAGTTAATGGCTTCAGCTTACATAGAACACGCCAAAATCATTGATAGAGACCATTCCACACTCCAACTCTCGAGCGACTTCCAAGCATAGGTCTTGATGAGGACCGAAAACACTGGCTCCAAGACCATACTTAGTGTCGTTGGCAATCTGAATCGCTTCTTCAATATCATCATAGCGGATGAGCAAAGCAATTGGTGCAAATACTGATCTACCATCAGCATAGGGATATGTCCTAATGATGAGCTTACGTTCTGTCTGAGCAATGGTGGACTTGGGATTGACATCACCGAGCACCGTTGCGGCGAAGTAAGTGTTACCGGCAGATGAGGGATGGAGGTACTTCTTCCCACCGACGTCCATCTGAGCCCCTGCTTCGTGCGCTTGAAAGATGAGATTTTCGAGTGCATCAAAGCGGTCATTCGTAAGCATGGATCCGCAATCGACCGTATTGATGTACCCTTCTCTGGACGGAGCCAAAACGGAACCAACGCGCAACTTTTTGACTCGCTCCGTCAAAGTTTCATAGAGTTCGTCATATTGTGTAGAGTGTACGATCAAGCGCTCAATACCAATGCAATTCTGTCCAGCGTTCTGGCTAGCAAAACTCAAAATATGATCAACATAGTAGTGACGATGGAACTCACAATACACCACGCATCCAAATGCTTGCCCATCTTTGGATGTCAGTATCAGGAAGGATGATCGCTGGATCTTTGCCACCTAGTTCGAGTGTAACGGGAGTAAGGTGTTCTGTTGCAGCTACGGCCACCTAAACTCTTGTGAGCTATTGATCACGAAGATCGTCGAGTCCCATTACCTTACGTCCAACTTCCTCGGAGCCAATGAATGTGATGTGTTTAATCAAGGGTGACTTGGTTAGTATCTCTGCTTTGTCAGGCCAGCAACAAACCGTCTGGGAATATACTCAGAAAGCCCTAGTGGAGAGGGGATATCGACCAACCTGAACTATATCAGCATCGTGACCACAAGCTTCAAGTGCTTTGTGTATTGCCCCAACAAACCAATCGGTAGACCATACGACATGCTCGGAACATTTCAACACGATGGCATTACCGGCAAATATGGACGCGATCACTGGTGACCAAGCATTGTGCAATGCTGCATACTTGCATAAGAACTTGAAAGCGCATCACAGGTAGACAAAACCACTTACGGTAATTCCAGGACACGATGGCACAAACCACACCCTTGGGCTCATAAACGACTTGGGACTTCTTGTAACTCAGCATCAAATTGGAATATCGCGTCTCGGATCGTAAAACACGTTCCCCGTGATTGATCAACCACTCCAATTTCGAGCATGTTGTGAGAATTTCACCAAGAGCAGCGTCAACCACTAGATCATAGTAATTTATTTCCCCGACATTGCGTGAAGCGTATAGTGCTTACAAGTCTTTCCTGTATCGCGGCACGCGACCCTCGCACACGCTTCTTGGTTTTCGACCAGCCACTTGAGCAGACTCCGCATCACCCTGCGCCGTTGGCCAAAAGTGGTGTCCGCCCATGCGACCTGTGTATGCTTTGCTCGCTGTATCTTGGTCTGTATTTCGCGCTCGCTGTCCGCTATAACCGTTTTGATATGTAACGAGTTCGCAGGGTCGTAACATGTGATGTAGTCCCTGTTGCCCATGAAATGATGAGGGAGTAGATCAGGTTCCGTGAGATGCGACCTGAGGTTCGCATCACGAATTCTCAGGGATTCCCACTGAGGGTCCGCAGCCTGAGACAGAGTTAGACACGTGGCACAGAACGAGGGTGTGTTGCATACTTCAGGCGCATTGTGTCTAAAGGGCACAGCACTGTTGTGCGCTTTCTGATAGCGATCGAAGACTAACCAGATACCAAAGGCCGAGAAGACGGTCAGAAGATAAAGGACCTCGAGCACACTAGCTTTTGGATCGTTTTCGAGCCACAAGTTGAGGGTCCGTAAAGGATGAAATATAGCATAGAGGAATGAAGGCATGACTGCTGGCCTGCAGTTGGAAGACAACTTGAACTTGGGCTAAACGAGTTGCTACAAACAAAAATTCTCGCGGCGCGACCACGTGATCGTTTCACTCGACACATGCGACCGGTCGATAGCTCGACTACGCCAGCCGTCAATACATATTAAATAACCATACGAAAAGCTCTCGGCGCGAGGATGTAATTAAATGGACTAATGGCCATGAAAGTATCAGCCCGGTAATTCTGAACAGATGATGCGTCGTACGATCAAGTTAAGGCTCGGGATCCTTCAACGACCTGGGATGGCCCAAATGGCGCTCACGACAGTGACGGACGAAATTCTTTGCTGTAATCCGTTCATTGCAGCCCAGCCGCAAGCAGCGTGGCTTTTCGGAGTCCTTTGTTGTTTTTACCCCATGGGTATCTCTGAGATGTGCGGAGACGGTGTTGCACGAAATGAGAGTACTACAAGTTATACCCTTATCGACCCACTTGCAACGCGTCTCCGCAGTGCATGAATGGGTCTTTGTAACTGCGACCGACTTGCACACGATTAGAATAGAGTAGTAATAGTGCGAGAAAACAGTCCGCTCACCTCCACCAGGTAAACGGGGTCGTGATGTTCCTGGACTTGGATGACATCTCTATGCGATTGAGACCCATATGCCTGCAAGTTTATCAAAACCAGCATACACAAAAAGAGTATCTGAACACGCACCGAACGAGCGGGGTGACTTGAAGTCATGCGTGTCTCGTCCAACGCGTGACAAAGTTCACTACGGTAGGGTCTAGACATCGGCTCAACTAATTGTGAGGTTTCGATGTAGAAGAACACGAGTGCTATCGGGTAGAGCTAATGAAATGAGAGAATTTATATGTTTTTGAAGCGGACTCCAAGGCTCCATGCATGGCTGTTGGACGGGGGAATAGGGAGGGCTGTTGGGTTGCGACACATAGGCAAGTCTGGAGGGCTGCCGATTTGACTCCATGATAAGGGCCTGCAAGCCTCCCCGGTCATTTGAAGCGGCCTTCGAAAAGAGATTAACCTCGCTACCCTCTTGAATAGAGTCGTGGGCGGAAAGAAAGTCGCTAAACATATGTTATGCCGCTGGTTTAGATCGTGTCTGGATCGTTTAGTTGATAAGGCAAGTTGGTGAGGCAAACAAGCCAATGGAGGTCGGATGGAGCCAAGCGTAGGGTGGAAAGGATGGAGCCCCATAGTAACAAGAAACCTGGACCATGCCGAAGATCCAGGGCAAGGATTGAGAATGGAGAAAGTCACTAGACGAGAGTCGTGTTGATAGATGCCTCCAGGGGTGGAGTAGGACCCTTTTTGCAGCACCTGTGATAAATTTTCATTTGGCGCCCGGAGATATGAACGGCTCAAACCCCGACTTGTATCGGTGCACGCCTGGAGATTATGGAGGGCTAGTAAATATGACGTAGAAAATCGAAGGTTATGACTCAAAGCCATTCTCGAGTTTTTTTTATTTGTATTTGGCTATTCTTTCGATTGATGGCAAACAAATTAGGCCCTTAGCATAATCGTCCCCCATACCTACCGCTATTGGAGGCACCTAGGAGCAGACCGGTGAATACAGGGCCGTCGAAGGACAATTGTTCCCTAAATTTGCCCAGACGAGAGCCCTCAGTGCAAGCAGGGCGACAATTTAAATTCTCAAGTCGGACCCCGATCCGTGATGAACACGGAGTCCTGCAGCCTGGGCGCCAGATAGGACTGAGGCGTTTAGTACGGAAGCCGTACTAAGTTGTGCGCCATTTGGAACTAGATCAGGACTACATATTAGCACCGCATGTCAAAATGCAAGAATCGAACCTACCACCTATGCGTGGACTCCTACAAAAGGCACGGACCATGGATCCAGTAGGCTGTCATCTCCCTACACCCAAGGATAATGGCCGCACGATGCAAGAACCGAGAGGCTCAGATCTGGTGAGTTCGACTTATCCACTATACACCAAGGCAATCCAAATTGCAGCATTGGAGACCGGGCACGTCCCCAGATCCGAGAGTTTGTCAGGTTCTTCACTCACACTCCACATGTCTCTACTCCCTTAATCTATTTGTCGCTATTGTCAGTCAGTAATTGCTGACTGGCGGTCTAACACATTTATTTGTCTACATAACTCACTTGATAGAAATATCCTAGCTGGAACCATAAAAGGCGAGTAAGGGATGCCTCGCAACCTCTCAGTAGAGAGAGATATTACTCACTAAATATCAGGTATGCCAGAATTGCATGGTTGCTTTGACTGGCGCCCGTCCCAGAGCAGACACTCAGCACGCCTGTTGAACTCGATTCAGTTTCCAAAGACACGAGGGAAATGGCAGTGAGTTGTTGCTAGTTGGATGTGGCAAGTGGTACTAGTAACACACCATCAGTACTTACTAGTAAACCGAAAGCTGGCGGTCCTCAGAAAGAGCGGCGATTGAGCCTGGCCCAATATCCCCGAAGTATTCATCTGTTCCAAAATAGTAGGTAGCCATCTATTTGTTCGCGGATATCGAATGTTCAAACGTTCGAATTTGTAGTTGTGATGCTTTGCGTCTTCTTACTTCCCTGCTAGTGCAGTATCATGGAAAGCGGCAACATAGTGTTTCAAATCAATGGTGCTGCTCGTTCAATACCAGATTCCCCAACGACCGCAGAGTTTTGAAGCTGGGAACGGAGAATAAAGAACACAGTTCAATGGAGTATCGCGGTTTGAGGATGGCTGTCTTCGAATCGGACTCAGCAAATGCGGAAATAACGCCGAGGTCCAGGTGCTGGCAAGTTGGTCCAAAATGCTAGAACTGCCGGAAATACGTCTCTCCTCATTGAAGGCACGAAAAGGACGCGTGAATCATACATCACGCTTCTGAGAAGAAGTTAAAGCCGAGTGCAAGTGCTGTGGTAGCCTGAGGGTCGGAGTCGGACGTGTCCGGATCCACCCTCAGCTAGCCTGAGGCATCGGTGACCACTGAACAAGCCTAGATGAGTGAGTTGCCCCTAGAATAATGTACAACTCAGAAATCGTCTTAATATACGTAGGTCAGGCAGCCACTACGATATCGATACTGAATACAACACTATAGTCAACTCGTTTAGTACTTCAACCTGCTGACTCGGGTGGTAGTATACTACCTACCACGTCCTATCATTCCTATCATTGTCGTCATCTTTCAAGACAGCCAACTTGACTGCACAGTATTCAATCCTCCGCGCGACGTACAATCACTGCGATAGGGGTGGCGAAGTGTTGTTCTCCTGGGCCAATAGTACAAACAACTATATATAATAACAATCGGCCTAGCTACGATACGGGCTCTGGATCCTGCCAATTTAAATATTACAATATGGGATAGACATAGTGTTTGATCTAAAGATCGAACTTTAACTACGTGAGCGAGGAGTGGGGTGGGGGACGGGAGCATCGACAATGTTTCTCTCGCACATGACGCACGAAGTTCTTCCTCAACACCAACTTGCCACACCCTGCCCACAAACAAGTGAGCTGTTTAGACTCATGGATATTTTTGATACCATGAAGTTGAAAGTGCTCTGAGATGCCTTCGGAGGAGATTTGCTTCCCGCAAATAGGAGAACCTTCTTCCTCAAGCCAGCGACAAGTCGTCGTGATCGGCGGTTGAACACCCGGGGTCGGTGGAGGCACCGGCTGCCCTTCAAAAGACGCCGCCATCTGTATCGTGAGTTTAATAAAAAGGCAATGATAAAGCTGGAGGGATCTCCTTACATCCGTCAGTATACCGGAGGTGTAATATTCATTAATCTGTGGATCAGTTCAAAACCAAATAAACAACATTTTTTACGGAGACATACAGAAGAATTGTGTAAACCAGCTAACAGTTCACTCATGAGTTGTGAGCGCATGTCCACCGATGCAGATTCCGCATCCCTATGGTTTTGATTTTGTATTATCTGTCGGTAGTGTTCAATAAATGGTAGCACTGTGAAGAGGTATCCGCCTACTGCCTCAAGTTCTGCAAATGATGGACCTTCCTGTGGTCTCTTTAAGTCATCTAAACGCGGAAAAATGAAACGGGATCTCACAGATGCAGCAAGAATGGTGTGGATATCGCATAGCAGTCCTTGCGAACAGCACTCTGCGCACTGTAGTACAGCAGACTCAAGCCGAGGCATGATTACGACGATAAGCAGGGGCTTCTGGCGGATTTTATCCCTCCTTGACGATGGCTTTGGAGCGCAATATCATGGCATGTTCGATGGAGAGCGGTGTAGAGGTATACATAGTTGAAGCCCGCTGGAGTGCGCGCTAACTTAAGGAGTGGAAGTGTTGGAGGGCCGCTCCTAGAGCGTGCCATCATCACTATGCTAGAAATCTCTAATACAGATAGACTAGTCAATAGCATTTATGCTTCCGAAATCCTAACCACTGTACCTCGAATCTATTGTTCCGGGAGAGCAGCTCTGATCGGAGGGTTGGCAAGTCCAGCCAACTCCATCGAGGCACGAGTTCCATGACTAGTTGCTCACGGCACCTCTCCAAGGGAAAGAAACTGCCATCGGAACGGAAAAACGGTCAGGTCGTATCTCCGGGAGCGCAGTCGAGGACCATCAAGGAGCGTTGATAAACGACAAACTACCAGTGATTAGATTTTTTTTTCCCATGGAGTGCTTGATCAGCAGGTGCGATTGAATCTTGGAGTGCCGCGAGCCATGGAATTGGCTTTCATATCAGGTTGACTTGGAGCGCAGTGCGTACAACAAGAAGGGACCGAATGTCTAGTGATGATTGAGCTTCAGTGCGCTGCAGCCTAAAAATATATGACCATGTAGGGAAAAAAAAGACGCCTAGCAGGTGGAAGCTTCAAGTTAGGCGCACAATACACCTTACACATCAGTGTTCGGCCGCGCCTTCCTTGAATTCGATGGCGATCGTCTACTTCCAACAGATGGGCGATGGCAGCTCCTTCGTCGTTTACAGATAATTCCTGGGATGATCCCTTTGTTTTTCCTGCTCGGCTTCTAGCCACCGAATGGCGACTGGCGTCTGAAAATGTAGAAACAAGGTTAGGACAAAGCCGTCAGTGAAGACGAAAAGATCATGGAGACCTGTCAACCCACCCTTTAAATCAGCAATGAGCACACGGTTCGAACAGCTCACGGCGTCGAGTGGAACGTTGTTGTCCATACATGGGCCAAGAGCACTAGCGCACACCGAGAATCTAGTACGATGTGAGTTTATCCATCGTTTGACGGTCGCCCAGGTTCACCACAAGTAGAACACGCTCGCCTTCAAGGAATCGGAACCATCGCAAAGGTTAGAACCTATCCACAAAGACCTTAGCACGTGCAGCTGGGTAGCTTGGACGCGAGGTCACTATCTCCCCACCAAGCATGTTCAGGTCATCCAATTACCACGGAAAGAGTTCAAGGGGGAGGTATGTCTTGTCAACTCTACTTTTCCCCCACCAGAGAGGGTGAGTTGCATGGTTGAAAATTTGAAGCTCTTTAGGACCCGGAGAGTTGTTCGTTCATCGTTTACAATCCACATGCTTGTATATCGTGGGTTTGATCGTCGGCGATCCGATCCGATCAGCTATCTTCTTACGAGCAGGAATTGTTCACTTAGTTTCTGGAGTCTAAAGTGGAATCCTAGTTGGGACATACTGGAGCCAAAGCTAGTTAGACGCCGTTGAAGTACCAGGTATGTCGATATCTTGCCATGCTAGCTCTTGTATCTAGCACTCGCTTTAGAGCAGGCACCTCATCTACCCGCTTGCCAGTGAAATTGGAACAGTGTCCCAAAGCTCTGAGCCTATCCTTGACAAAAAGGAGTCTTGCACGCACCACTGTTCCGCGAAAAGTCTTCAACTGGGAGGAGCTTGGCCGCGAGCAAGGACTCGGATGGTCAATGCTTTGTAGCTACACTTGAAGTATTCATGTGGCCAGACATGATAATCTCGATCTGTTTGCACGTAGGCTGAACACTTTTATTACTATCATGCTCGAAGCTTCAAGTCTTCTGACATCAGTTCGTATTTAGTAGACCCTAGATTTTGACAAGGCGGCAGTTCTGCTCAGGTTACATATCATTTCAAAAAATAAAGCGAACTGGATGCCAAACGTCCTTGACCTGCATTGACTATTGAGTTCGAAGAGTGGGTAACGTTGTAGGGGACGACCCGAATCGCAAAATGGAAACAGACGGTTGCTCTAGAAAGCTGGGTTGCTTGTCTGCGCTCTGGAGAATGTGTTCCGTATTCAGAGTGGGCTTAAAGTCATCGGAGTCTCAGACTCGACCGGAACACGAAAAGTTGTGAGTCTCCGAATCCAGTCCTCCCAGTCACTGGCGAGTCTTAGGCTTGAGCAGTCTAAATCAACTGCAGGAGCCTAGCAAGACGTGTCATTCAAGAAGTTAAAATCATTGGAGTCACATCACGGGCCCAGGCCACGCAGTAGTCCAGGCCTAGTAGTCAAGACTCGAGTATCCTTGCTGGACTAACGACAGCCCAGATATCATAATGTTCCTCTCAGACGGCAGACCAGGTTGAAAGTGTGTAGATTCTCCAAGAAACCCTGTCTGAGTCTCTTGAACGTACATTAGTGAGATCGCAAAGCATGGTGTACGTGGTGCAGTTATGCGAATGGGTATAGCGAACAACGGAAGCAGAGAAAACGGGAAGATATGCGATGACCTGGGAGGGAAATTGTCCCGGGGAGAAGTGATATAATGCTTAAAGAGAACTGCGATTTGGTTAAAACGAAGTAGAATGTCTAGGGAGTGAAACAGGACCCCTAGCGCACGAAACTAGCGTGCAGAGAACACATCGCATATATTAAATCGAACTAACCAAATATACGCAGTGCAGCAAAAATGAATGGACGTTATAGTGCCTCTTTGACACTATTACTACTGACAGAGTCTTTCTTCCGTTTGATGCTTGTGAGGTGTGCGCTGAATCTCTTGAAGGACGAAAGACTCGACGACTTGCTCTTGTCGTGAGTTTGTCCCTTTTTAGAGGAATCACTTGGCTCTGCAACAGGAGCAGGTGCGTCGGGGACGACGGTCTCTTCTGCATCGTCGAGAAGTGCCGAGTCCACACCAGATGACGAGCTACCACCAACCAGCCGAATGGTACTATCTGGAAGAACGTCCTCCTCTGCGGGAGACAATGCCGTACTTGATTCTGTGGCGTCGGCCGTTGCCACTCGTTCCGGTTGAATGGGCAATGGTGGACTAGGAACAGCAGTCAAATGAGCAGTTTCAGCAAGTAGGTCCGTGTCTTCCTCGCCCGTTGGAGGTTCGATGGTCGGAGTTGCGTTAGGCGGCGTCACTTTGCGTATTGACGATTTACTCGTAGTAACGTTATCATTGACCAGCCGTCGCACCCCGCGGCCAGCCTCGAGGTCTACGTCGACGGAGGAGCGGTTCGAGTCGGGTGGTGAGGGGAGCGGTACAACATCATTCACGGTTGGTAGATGGACAGGTTGAGGGGCTGGCGGTTTGGTGACTGCGATTGCAGGGACATTGCGAGTTTTGGTACTGGGCACATCAGCAAGTGCAGAGGGTTCTTCACTAAGTTGCGCAAAGACTGGTATAGGCACCACCGCTGCGGACTCGTTAAGGTTCAGCACACCTAGACCGTGCTTTTCAGGAGCCTAGAATTTCGTAACAAGTCAGTCAAGAGAATTTGTTCAGAATTCTGATGACTACCTTGCCCTTTTCCGCGGGTGGTGAAATCTCTCGCAGGAGCCCTGCCTCGTACCACTTTTTAACGCTTTTATCCGCCCATGCTTCCATTGGATGCCATCCTTTGTACGTTCCGGTCAGCCGTAAGCCGCCGGGACCTCCCTCTCCCCCGCCGTCTCCTTGACCCCGTCCATTCCCACCGTAAAAGTAGGCTTCGTATCCAAGTTCATCTTCGCTTCCCTCGCCCTCGCCATTCCCGTGTCCGAGTTCATAACCGTCCCCACTCTCCAAATCATCTGCGAAACTCGACAACCATCTTGCCCAACCTCCAGGACCATCACCTTGCCAGAGAACGACTTTGGTATCAAAGTCCCTACCGAAGACTATCACCTGCCCAACGTTCCCGTCTTCCCCAGGGCTGAGGTCCACGCCAATGTAGTTGCCAACCTTGTCGACCACGAGGGGTATCCAGCCTCTTTGCGAGTATTCTTTGCGTATCCAGCCATCCGGTATTGACCGCATAAGATCGCGAAGACGAGGATTAGCACCAGTAGACGGATCTTCATCGACTTCCCTCCAGAACCTCCACTCCTCCAAGACGTCCTCAAGCGGCAGAAGCGACAGTCCAAAGAAAAGACCATCAGAACATCCTGCGGAAGATTCGGCTTCCTGTCCATCGACGACCAAATACGATTCTCGGATTGCCTGTGGAAGGGCAAAACCAAACTGCATCTCCATTTGAGCTAAATCTTGAGGAAGAACTCCATAATTGAGAGTATCTCCTAACTCTGGGTATTCCCGAGCGAGCCAGATTTTTATCCGGTTCCATGTCGTAGCTAGTGGTGGATATGGTGGTGATGGCGTCATTGCATCGGTATAAGGTATATTATGTAGAGGAAGCAATGAAGTCGGCCGTGACCGCGAGCTGGCGGTGTACAGGTCCTCAGAGATGAATGACGAAAAAGACGTGATGAGATCACTCACGAGGTCGGGACGTAGCCGAACGCACTTATGGGAGACTGTGGAGGGTAGGTATAACTCGGACTGAGTGGATCCGGAGGTTGAAGGGTATCTGAGCTGAAAGAATCTTGGTGTGAGGGTGATGCGGGAGACGTCGTTGGGAGGGAGAAGGCTTCGTGGGTGCTCGACATTGCCTGGCCCCGTCGCAGGGATTGCTTTGCGCCACCGGCGAAGAAGTCGACAAGCCAGTTCATCGTTGCAACGGGCAGGGAAAGGCCTGGTTCGCAGTAGACGGACGATGGGACGATTGCTGTTGGACTGGACAGTTGGTGGGCCAGGTCAAAGCAGCGTTCCCCGATGGCAGTTACCGGATTGGACGCCAGTAACTAGAAGTTGCCACAAGTCTTACTACGAAAGTTACCCAAGCTCTCGCCAAATTTCATGCTCCACGCAACGGCATGCGCAGCAAGTTTCTATAGACACCTGGCACGTGGGTGTACGTATCACTGAATATTCCTCCGTTTACGATGGAGGACGGTAACTAATGTATGTACGTGTTCGAAGAAACACCTCCGATGCATCATCACCACGACAACCCGGCTAGATCTGCATCTGCCTTGGGTTGTTAAGTCGCAATCCATCTTGGCGCGGGTTTCATCGATAGTCACATATGGTACAAACTCTGGAAAGGGAAGCTCACCATTATACCTGTCTACGTCGAGATCTGACAATTCGGCTGACGGGCACGAGTACCAGTGTTGGGAAGCAAGCGTCCTTTCACAATCTTGGGGACCTGAGCTTTCCTTAGCACGGTGCTCCACAACTCACGAAGATCTATTAATACCTTTCGCGCGTTCTCAGTATGATTACCATTCAAGCATGTACTAGTACTCAGTTTTCAGTTTTCCCCGAAGTTTGCATACAACACCTGCATGGCCTGTTGGAAGGTCAGAAAACAATCTTCTTCAAGGACGACTTGGACCGACCACACCAAGAATAGTAACATCAATGTCCACCGCGAATCATACCAAAGGAGTTGGCCGAATATGTCAAATTCCTTGATATAGCCGAGTTCAGTGACTGTGTCCGGTGCATCAGCGTTTGGTAAGAAGCAGTGCTTACTGGCGGTCAGTAACGAGATCTTTTACAGCGCAGGTTAGCGAATGATAGTCAGAAGTAATCACAAGTACTGACGGATCAACCTTGTTCACCTGATAGAATGTGTCCATTCCAAGGATGCCGTTCTCGCTTTGTAATTAGATTTTGATACTCGGCTTGTACTCACTGGCAAGGGTCCCGTGCATCTAACAATTTGGTGCACAAGACTGCTGGGCCAACGAATCACATTAAGTGACAGTGTGCAGATGGCTACAACCTCTTCGGGCTGTGTGACATAGGAAGTAAACAAATAAAGAGGGTACGACCTGTTGCTTCGCACCTCTACGATTTTCCTTGCTGTAGTTATTGACATGCCTAAGCGGAAATATTTTAGATCAGTGGCAGCCAGAGAAACACGCAAATACGGTCTCGCCTGAACGTCAAGTTCCCGCTTCACTGTCATGACGTATCATTCCCATCAAATACTCGAACTCCTTTTTATCCCCCTGAATCTTAACGCTGTCTTTGAACCTGTCAACGTTGAAACAGATGGGTATTCAACTCGTCTTGACACTTGTGAAGGCTCCGGTGGGGGTTGAAGAACGCTGATATGCTTACTCTACAAGGACACCTTGGGGCATGAGCTCCAACGATATCTTGCAATCGAGATACACTTGCTCAAGGGATTCGTCGCCAGAGCCGCTGCGCACCTCTGTGAAACAGCAGGAATTGGAGTAGCCCGTGAGGTATGAGATAACTTCGCAAGTTGTCCCCACCTTAACGACTTGACTGGACAACCATCAACCAGCATTTCACCCCAGCTGTGGAAGCCTCACCTACTCGAATCACCTTCGCCCTGGACCGAGTTATTTGAGACAGCCTTTGAGTTTCGTAAAATCCAGGTTTAGTCTGATCACCTTGAAACCGACCTGGGGCAATGGGTAATAAATGCAGACAAGCATTGGCTGACCGAATGCCTACCTCTCCTCAAGACCAGTCCTGTCCCAAATCTTACACTTTTTAGGAGACTCTGACTCGAGGCCGCGACACTGGAATGAAGCCTGCATGCCGTTCAGCCTCGGAGCGATTCTGGGGAACATCATCAGGAACGAAGGTATGCAGGATGCATCGATCTGGTTCTGCTAGTTCGCATGACTTTATACCTTTGCTAGGATTTTTCGCCGCTTGACTTAAGTGGCTCAAAACTGCTGAAAGGAAATCCTGTTGGACTTGCGGAGGAATCGCGGCTGGTCATTCTCGGATCTCGTCTTTAAGCTATAAGCGTTACTCGGGGTGCTTTTCTGGAACACGTGATATAGGGACCAAGTACAGTTTGTCGAAGAGAGACTCACCAGTCTTTAACCATATATCTTGCCTTGTCAAACTGAACAGTCAGAACACAAAGTATTGTCACAAGAAGTGATAATATGTTCAAATCCCCGTTTGGATAGCGGAATGGATGGTATTATTACAATGATTGCAACACTTGCCACGCACGACTCAGAACAGGCAATTATGGTCTGACGAGATCTCGCGAGACCTGGAAATCGCAGCCTGTCTTTGCCCTGACTTCCTCCAAAGTAGCCCCTTCTTGCAGCTCCACTAGTTCCAACATGCCGTTCTTCCGGTCCACGTTGAAGACGGCGAGTTCAGTGATAATCTGGCTCACGGTCCGTGCACCCGTGAGAGGAAGGTTGCATTGCTTGAGGATCTTAGGGCTCCCATCTTTTGCACAGTGTTCCATCACGGCAATCACCTTGGTCTTGTCGGGGTTAGAGACAAGGTCCATGGCTCCACCAATACC
>JBBPTU010000618.1:0-20577 GCA_038094295.1 Tylopilus aff. beelii | reverse complement strand
GCTACATACATTGCACCATCAGGGACAGCAATCCCACTCACTCCAGCCATGCTACTTGACTGGGCTCGCGCTTTGGTATGTATGCAGTACAAATATACGTGTCAAAAACAAACTTATAGGTATATAGGAAGAAGGGCAAGCAACGTTGCAGATGCCTCCCAATATCCCGTCTTTTGATCTCGCAAATAAGGCACCATTTTTGCACCCGGCACGCAAGGCACAGGCACAAACTGCTTTGCCACCAAATCCCGTGCCAGATCTCAATGCGCTCACTTCAGCTCTAATTCTCCAGACGCTGGCGAACACCAGTTTGCTGGGAGGTCAAAACCCAACTCCGAGTCCAGTTTTACCTACGCCAGTGCCAATGATACCTATTCCGAGTCACAACACCACCAGTCTAGGAAGGCCCTTATCCCCTCCAGTTCTGTCACCATCCCAGCTCTCGCAGTTCCTCAAGCATGCCGAATCAGAGCTCTATGTCGAGAACGCCACAAAGTACGAACGGAAACTCGCAGAGCAACGCATTGGCCCGGACATCTTCAGCAGAGTTGACGACCAGAAGCTTGTGGCGATTGGAATCCCGACAGGTGATATACTCCGTCTGAAGGATGGTGCAACAGCTTGGTGGAACAGTCCCGAGGCAAAACGAAAGAGGAGTGATACAAACCAAAGCTTATCACCACCATGAAAGAAAGTTGCGTACGAGAAGAAGTACCATGGTGGCGGCGGTTGCTGCTTTACCGCGCCACCAATGATAGCGGACAGTGGTGATGAAGCACCCAAGGACTATGATCTGTGGTACAAGTCCACTGATCACAATGGAGTCTGGCTCCCGGTTCCAAAGGGTTACATTGTCTGCGAGGATGCGGACTCAGAGGACACTAACGAAGACTTCTTCACTGGCAATTAGAATGTGTCTCGTACTTTCTACATTGTCAAACATGTCCCATACTTGCTACATCATCATTACTGTCCTGTTCACAAACAGCTGTCTCGTCTATAGCAAATACAAGCCATTCTTATTTGCAAAAAACAGTCTAGTACAACAACAGCAATTACACAATGTAGCCTGACGCCCTAAAATATCCTTCTGCCTTGTCAGGGGTGATGTTTTGACATGCACGAGCGATCATTGTCATAGAGAAGTCATCCGGGAAACGCCGAAAGTAAGCCTTGACAGCAGAAAATGCTTGTTCGATCGGGTTGTAATCGGGCGAGTATGGCGGAAGAAAGATGAGCTTACAAACTAGGTACAGTTAGTACACAAAACAGGATGACTATGAGGGACTCGGAGACGCACGGTGCATGTCTTCGATTAGAGCACGGACCTCCTCACTATGGTGGATTCGGCAGTTGTCCATGATGATGACACTACAGGGACCAGGATAAGGGTTGGTGAATGGCATCTTGCGAAAATGAGTCCATAGAACGAGTACAAAATAGTAAATACATACCACAAGCTCCTTCAGAAACCTCAAGAAACGCTGACCATCAACGGGCCCTTCAACGATGTCGTACGTGATTATGCCATCGAGCGTAATGGCAGGAATGATGGAAAATCTTGCTCCACGCACAAAGCACTTCCTCATGTGACACCGATCCCCCCGCATTGATCGTCCATGCTGACGGGTGGACGTTCGCTTGTCCTTGGCAGCCTCGTCAATGAATACAAGCATATTTGGATCTGGGACTTCAGCGGCAATACGATTCATGTACTTTGCACGTATCTCTTCATTTCGCTCAACTGCAGAGGACGAAACAACTTTCCGAGTAATGGAAAGTCGTTGAAGGGTTCGCAGAAGTGTAGGAAGCGTCACATGTCTGTGACGCTTCTCCCAGAGCTCACGCTGTAGCTCGTCGAGGTAGATGGTCCTGTGATGCTGAACAGTGGTGGAGATGAAAGCGACATCAGTCGAGCTGAGAAGTCGGCGGCGCCCAGTAATGCGAGAGTACTTAGATGGATTGGTTATTGTACCGTATTTCGAGTGTAGAGAGAGTGTCTGATAAATGAGGGACTTCTTGATGCCCAGTATGCCACAGATATCCTTGACGCTGAAATTTTCACGGCGCAGAAGTGGGATGTGTGCTTTGACACTGAAAGGGACGACGCGGCGGGGCAGCGGGTTAGCCATGACGGTGGTGCAAAACCAACTCAGCGTGCTTACTCAGCGGTTTGCCCCTCAGATGCGCCCGGGGTCCTAGTCCGGCTCTCTCCAAGGCGCGACTTTTGCTTTACTTACTTTCCGCAGAGATATGAAAACCGCTGTAATTACATAACGAGTGGTGTCAAAAAAGTCAATACCTCCTACTCTGCTTCCTGAGCCTAGTACCACTCTGGTGCCTCACTCATTGATGTCGGCATGTTAGTTGATTTGGACATTATACCTAAGCTAAGGCTCTTTCTCCCCCAAACAGAATCGCAGTCTAATCCATAATAATATGTTGGGCACTTTCTTCTGTGCGGTTCGACCTCAGCAGAAATGGAGAGAAGCACAGGCTCCAATGCAAGATCCGGGACACGCTCGTTGCAACATACCCAAGTAGCAATGGAAAAGGGAATGTGAATAAGTCAGAGGCCGAAATGATGCAGGTACACTACAGGCCTTTACACAGACGACCTGGGCATTGCATTCGGACAGGGGTGTGGAGAAGAGCCCATTCGTAGGCCCATCAACGTTTTAACCCCGCCCCCCCTGGACCGTACATTCTACTGCTGAGGTGCATGACCCAAACAGGACCGCACTCTGCCAGTAGTGAGTGAGTTATTCCACAGACAGCGTGCACAGGCAACACAGCAAACTACCTCAAACAAACAGGATAATGGGATAGATAAAAGGCGTCTGTTGAACGACCCTGATCAAGACACATTTGAACGCCAAGGCTCAACGCATAGGTACATCTCACCATCATGCGCTATTCTCTCATCACTATTTGTCTCTTCTTGTGTGCTGTCGCGTCCTCTGGTATCTGTGCAGCCATCCCTGCAGCAACGCCAGTGGGCGCGTTGTTGATGGGCGGCGTACACGAGGAAGTCAACCCTAGGGATAGGGGTTCAGTGAAGAGTGAGTCATCTCATAAAATATGTTGTGTATGAACTGACTGGACTCACTCAGAACATGCCATAGCAAGCCAAACTCCAGAGTTTGCGCGGGCATGAGTGAAATGTCATTTCAATATGTGAGTTTCGCCTCTACTGCATTTTTTGTTCGTTTTCCTAGCACTATCATTTAATTCATTGACATATTATTTAGATATCTATGGATGTTTAGTATCATGATATACTAGCTGTGGTTGACCCGTGCCGTATTTTTTGCGATACGGTGGAAGGATTAGCGCAAGTCACAATGTATCCAGGCATGCGCATAATCTTCCTTCGTGACAACTGGTGTAATCTGCTGCAATTTGGTGAATCATTGTGTTCTGGCCAAAGTTCCTGTGGACATCTAGCCATAATCGCGCTTTTGAACTGCGAAAAGGTGCTAGTGGAGCACGAGACGTACACGGGGGACAGTGCGTCACCGGTCTATGAGTGACCTATGACCGTTCCACACACGTTCAGGAACGACCCCATCGAGTTCAAAGAGTCGTACGTTCGCGTACCACACCCAGCCGCTCATAGAACACAGCAGTACCCTATCGAGTGATCGGACAGATAGGCGCTGCATCCAACCCGAGAGCGATGTCTAGAACGGGCGCGTCATCCGTGATCAACGTTTGCTACCTGACCTCGTGTCTTTGGTCATGGTAAGCTAGACGACGACCATCGGCCGTCCATCTTGACAACCATCAAGCTTTCACCATCAATCCTTTGTTAGTCGTACTACTCTTACATACAATCGTGGGTGCCGCTACCCAACACGAGAACATCTGTCATCGTACACCGAGAACCACGCCGTGAGGAAGTTGACGACGAACGTCATTTCGACTTTTACTGACCGACGTCTAAGAGTCTAAAGGAGCGTGAGCTCATCACTGAGCGTCAGTCGCACGACGAAAAGAACACACCAGACTTCTCTTCCCACACCAGGTTCGCTCCAAATGAACCATGATCGGTGTGATCCCCGTACTGGAGGGGGTTTCCCAACTGTAGCTCGACAATGTGGGAATGGAGCGTCAACCCGGGTATCTGAGTCGGTTGCAACTCCTTCCCTCCGGGGGAGAGCGTCTCTTTTGCGGTCGCAAGCACCGCCTGCCCTTTGCGTGGCGCGACCAGTCTCATACCGAGTCCCTTCTCGAGTAGCTTAGCGAGGCTCTCCAGGGTGCTGAGACGTGCGAGTCCAGCGTCATCGAGGCCCTCAATCAGGTGGAGAATGATGTAAGGGTATAGAAGCATGTGGCCACGGACGGAGTTTCCGTCAGCCCGACGTGCAATGCAGGCGGCACATCTATCAGCATCTGCCCGCCCAAGCACTGAGATCGTGTTTACGACATCCCCAACCCCTTCGGTACCAGTGCGCAAGTACAGCTCGAGACTGTATGATCCGTTGAACGCAAACTCGGGAAGTTCGCCAACAATGACAAAGTGGCGCAGCCTTGCGACTTTATCGCCTTCCACCAAGAGAAGAAGATCAGGGAGCTCTTTGGGCGGAGAACGTCTGGAGAAGATGTCCTTATAATCGTCGATCATGATGTTCCAGTCGGACCGCCCACTGAATTCTTCGCGGAGAATGTCTTTGTATTCGTTCCGGAGAGCAATGTTGTTCAGGTCATAGGGAACGTCGACCTTGATTCTCTTGTCGCCTTTGGTGATTTCTGGGTATGTGTAATCTATCCGAGCTGACATTACAACAAAGTCACTTGACAGAATAGAAAACCGCCCACACTTGTTCACTGAGCCGGTACTCAGCAAGCCACGCACGTCGTCCGAGGTCCAATAATCTGTCTCCGATTTGCGGAAAGGAACAAGTGGCGTGGCGTGGTCTATGTCTACCCCCTTTGCAAGGGAGAATGATCCCTCTGTGGTAACTGTGAACTGTATGAATGATTGTCTATGGCCATATAACTGGAAAATATGCATACCAAATGGCACGGCTTTACCAGTCTTTCTCTTCCAACCAATACCTATCCAGTGCTCTGGGTAGATGTACTCCCAGAACGCATATATACGGTCTACATTGCAGTGATGAAGGTAGAAAATCGGATCAAACCCTACCCGAGCTTAATCGACAATACACTCGATATCGGAGGTGATGTGATAGTTACCTGCGTATTCATTGTAGGCCTACAACAAATGAGTACACACGCGAGTTGAATGGCAACTACAGCATGCGTACCATGGATCCATTTCCCCCAAGGTCGAGATGCATCTTATTGTGGGGCTCTTCGATCGACGCATCAGGGCCAACAGATTCGATCCCCTCCTTTGCCGCCTCCGCATTCGAGAAAAATCCCCACCTACATCCCATTGCTTATCGCAGATTGCTATGGAGGCACAATGGACTTACTTGTTCCCGCCATATTCACCGTCGAGTGTCACGTCGTACGAGAACAAGGCTGCAACCTTTTCTCGGAGCCAAGAGACAGGTTTGAGCTCCCGTGTGTCTCTGCCAACGATCAAAGTCGTCTTTCGTTTGAACGCCCTAGTCATAAGGTCTCAGAACCACCTGTTAGAGGTAGTGGACCATATGACCTACTCAGTTTGCGCCTCGTAGTTGTCTTCCGTTGGTTCCTCGTTCCTTTTGGCCCACCGATAGGTGCGAGTCCAACTTCCCATATACTTGACTCTATCCACCGTGCCAGGACTCTCAACGTACTGGTAGCAGCTCAAAGGATTAGGAGCATCCTTGGGTCCTCCGCTGACTTGCTGAATCTTGATGTAGGCATGCCTGCAAATCTCTGGCACGCCTTCATCAGCAGTTTCTGGCCGAGTCCAGTCCCAGTATCTCGAGCAGTTTTCAGGATTGATACTAACTTGCTAGGTCGTCACTCACGGGAAACGAAGTTGCTCGGCAGCTTGAATCCATTCGGGAATGTTGAGTTCTTTGGCGATCGAGATCGCCTCGTTAACTACCGCTTGCTGCATACGATAAGTCAAATCTGGATCATGGTCAAATTTGGCGACTTACTTCCATCAACAGAAGTTGAACACGGTGCCAGGTCGGGAACAGTGCCGCTGCTCGCAGTGTCAGCAGGCCTCAGGAAAGTTGAACAGTCACGAACCAGAATGGTAGCAGTAGCCTATGCGACACTGTTCGTCAGTACTACATTGAATAATGGCAAAACAACAATTCACCTCCCCAAATCTTTGACTTGGGATCCTTTTCTCCCCTTGGATCACCACTGCAAGCCGTTAATCGTACGATAGTTAGTGGAGATATCGATGATATAATACCTCCATCGCTCATAGGGCATTCCGTGTATAGTTCCTGTAGAAGGATCGAGCGATGATCGAGTGTGAGTCATGATCCACTTACCCATCTGCCACCAACTTTCGGGCTTCTTGGGATCCATCCTTTGCAGGTTGTTCAAGGCCTGGATAAAGAGGGAAAACTGAATGGGTCTGTCCTTCTGGAGTGTACGGAACTCTATCCGCTCGTGAACACCCCCGGCTGTGACGCCGGAGATAACATAGGATTCCGCCATGGGAAGAGTAAACAAGTATCGTTGTGAGATGAAAGGAGGGAGAGCTCTGTATCGGACGAGAGCCCCGTCGAGCTTTTATCACTTTCCAGAGCGTGTATTTCCACGTTAATATACTCACCAGCCTGACTAAGGTCCCTCAAGATGCCCAACTTCGTCCGACAGAAGGATGCGATTCGGAAAGCAGCGCATTTCCTGCACAGGAGGGTGTCAGAAGAAATAATGGCACGGGGCCTCTACGTATATGTTACTTCCCTGGACGACTTGGAGAAGGTCAGAGCCTGATTTTTAGTGGTCAAGTCAAGACGAATACTTACTTGGTTTGATGAAGCTCAAACGTTTTCAACCATCTGAGTTGGGCTGCAAGCAGAGCGACCGCTCAGGTCAGTCTGTTGTGAGAACGGACAATTGAAGAAAATACCTCCACTGGCCAGAACGAAATAGATATCCATTAACATCGTTGACGGGGTCCATGGCCTGAGCTGACTTCACCTGTATAGTGCGACGTGTCGACGTCTCATAAGGCGCAAGGGACAAATTTGATCCAACTCCGTGGATCGGAGCGAAGTTCGAGAACAATGGCGGTCACGGAGGTATCCACCTTTTCTTCAATTTCCGTCTTCTAACACCTTCTCTCGGCTGACAGATGCACAGGTATGTGCTTCCTCGGAGTCGAACTTGTACGTAGAACGTTGATAGTGAGGAGGAGAGTCGATATGGCCCTCGTTGATGAGTCGACGAGGCTGGTGTGAAAGTCACGGTTGTCCGACTGGACTCATTCGCCAACCGGGTTTACATGCTTAGACTCGCCCATTTCCATCTGTAACTTCAAGCCAAGTCCATGGATAGCGACTCGACGTTATCTCCTGCTGCGAACCCTACTTCTCGTTTTATTGCCTCATGTACGTCAAGTGATAAAGACGGGCTCCCACGGCTCCCAGTTAATGAACGCGTCCAGTGGATGCGCCAATTATGCTCTTGTTGCCATTGGACCTATGTTTCCGGCATAACACTTCTTCTGCTCCACAGATGACCCCGTTTCTTCATCACCGTTGCTACTTGATATGTGGCAGATCGAGAGCACCTCACTCCGTCAAGGGAATGGCACCTTTGCTAGTTATTCTCGGACACATAGTTCCATACTGAGAGCGTCCTTGCACTCACGAAATATCGTCGTGGCTCTGGCCCGCTTCGCGAACATCGTAGCACCTTCTAAGTCCTCTCCAGAGATGGTTTTTCTCCTTCATGTCACGTCAGCCCGGAAGGGGTGCGAGTAAAACGAGGCTCACATTCGAGGCGAGGAGAAGAAATCCATCGTACGACAAGCTCGACAGACTCGGAGCCGCACGAAACGTATGAAACTTGCATGTATCCCGAGTTTTCTGGCGGATCGACCAGAGTTCCCTTGAAGAATATCGCCGAGGAGATACGCGGAATCGCGTCAATCCAGTCGCGGTTTCCAGACTTGAGGAAAACGAGTAGGTAGTCCGTTATAACGATCTATGACAAGTAAGGATGGGAGGCTACGAGACAATGACATCACGAACTCGTGGATGAAACAACCTCGACTGGACAAGACTCGGGCGCGGCCAGTCCTCTCAGAGTTCCCACGGTTCACGCGACAAGCCATGACATACGCGGAGTCGCAGCTGACCTGTCCACGTGCCTAGGTTGACACGACGTTGTCCGGAAGACGTTAGGCCATCACCTCGAGCTCAAAGCGTCGTATCCACTGAGTCACTGGACGCTGACCTAGGCGGGGGTGGGGGTTGGAGGGGAAAGTATTTGTGGTCGAGCTGAGGCCACAGGCCGTCTTGTTGTGGTTGCAAACGATGGTGCGTCGCATATCTCGTACAGGCTTGGCTGCTGAGCGCTGACGAGACTAACAAGTCGGTCGAGATTTCGGGCCTTCTCCGTCCACCATGGCGTTCGTATGTGCGAATGAGACCGCCAGTGCCGGAATGCCATGGCTGTCGAAGGACGTGGCACGGCGTATAAACAACAGATTTGGCCCACTGGACGAGACGTCTAGTTCTTGTAAGCATGTGGTACGCGCGCATATGGGCTGTCCTTGACCATTTTACAGACAAGCTCTACCGCCGATAAGCTTTCCGTGGGGTACCGATGTCGGACGATGGTCTCTCGCCACCCCATGCTTCACGTGGTCGTACGAGTAAAGTACATGCACGAAGCCAAGAATTTGAGCGTACGGGAGAAGATCGGTGTGAGTGGTTACGGGAGAGAGAGAACGAGCGTGTCACGGAAATGAACTAGTGATCTGCACTGGATGGCTCAGGAAATGGTTCGCTCGTTCGTCGGTGCCGGTGATGGACGACTGCCCGATTAGTGTGGACGTCCCCCTGCAATCGCCTTGATCGTGCCCTCGCAGTCCTGTCGATGTCTCCAGTGCACGAGCACGACGGTGAGTCCTCCACTAACTTCCGCCGCCGACGCGTCCGCCGACCGATGCCAGTCCAGACTCTACCCGACTACACAATGCACCGCCTGCCCCACCCCGCTCGGCATCCCGTCGCGTCACCACGCCCAACCTGTCCCCCGCCCGCCCTGCGAGGCCCGCCATACCTGATGTCCAACGCGCAAACGCGCGTCGTCGTCCCCATCACGCAGACCGTCGCATACACACCCACGCGACTCGTTCTCCGCAACACCCTTGCCGAGCATTCACGCGGTTTGGGTGCGGCAGACGCCTGCCCGAGCACCTGTGGGCCGCCGTGTGCGTGGCGTAGCCCCACGTCGAGCCTTGCAAACTTATCCTAGATACAAACGCACATATTAGCCCTATCGGCGCATAGTATAGCTCCACAGTAAGGTTTCGTCCGAGGCATCGTCTTCGGGTAAGGAGACGCGAGACGGTGCAAGTCCCCTGATATTATCATAAAAGGACCAAATCATTGGAGGGCGCATCGTCGAGACAAACGAAGATGTGATCTCGCTGAAGTTCCTACGGACATCCGGTCGACACCCGCACTCTCTAGCCCAGCACGAGACGTGCCACACATGTTCAGGAATGACTACATCGAGTTCGAAGAGTCGTACGTTCGCGTACCACGCCTCGTTGCTGATGGGACCCAGCAAGCAATCTGACGGGTAGTAAATGCTGCATTCGACCAAGTCATCCGTGACGAACGTTTGCTACCTGGCCTCGTGTCTTTGGCAAGGATACTAACGAACGTCGTTTCGACTTTTTACCGGCCAGCGTCTAATCAACTAAACGACCGTGAGCTCGTTACCGGACATGAGTCGCACGACAAAAAGAACACACCAGGCTGCTTTTCCCATACCAAGTGCGCTCCAAATCGACCGTGAGCGACGTGATCATGGTACCTGACGGGATCGTCGGGGTGCAGCTCGACAAGGTGCGAATGGAGCGTCAGTTCTGGTATCTGGCTCGGTTGCAATGCCTCCCTCCTAGGGGAGAGCCTCTCTTTTGCGATAGCGAGCGCCGACTCCCTGTATGGTGAGATCAGTCTCATCCCGAGTTTGTCCTCGAGTAGCCTGGTGAGGCTTTCCATGGTAGTAAGGCGATGGAGGCTAGCGGTATTGAGGGGCCAGATGAAGCTGAAGATGAGGTCAGGGTGCAGAAGCATGTGGCCACGAATGTGGCTTCCTTGTGCGCGACGTGCAATGCAGGCAGCGCATCTCTCGGCGTCTGCACGCCCGAGCACCGAGATCGTGTTTACGATGCCACCAACCCCTTCGGGACCGATGCGCACGTACAGCTCGAGACTGTATGATCCGTCGAATGCAAACTCGGGAAGTTTACCGACAATGCAAAAGTGGCGCAGATTTGTGATGTATGCCCTTTCTGGCAAGAGAAGATCGCGGAGCTGTCTGGGCGCAGAACGCATGGAAAGGCTGATCCTATACTTCCGGGCCATGGCTTCCCAGTCAGACCGCCCACTGAATTCCCCGCGGAGAATTTCTTTGTATTCATTCCGGAGATCAATATTTCTCACGTCATAGGGAACATCGACCTTGATTGTCTTGTCACCTTTGGTGATCGCAGGGTATGTGTAATCTATCCGAGTTGACATCACGACAAAGTCACTTGACCGAATAGAAAACTGCTCACATTTCTTCATTAGGCTAGTGCTCAGCAGGCCACGCGCGTCATCCGAAGTCCAATAATGGGTCTCCGATTTGCGAAAGGGAACAAGTGGTGTGGTGCGGTCTATTGGATCACCTGGATTCATGGAGAAGGATCCCTCCTTGGTCACTGTAAACGGTATGAATGATGGTCCATGGCCATGTAACCGAAGAATGTGCATACAAAATGACACGGTTTCACCAGCCTTATTCTTCCAACCATTACCTATCCAATGCTCTGGATAAATGTACTCCCAGTACGCATATATACGGCCCACATTGCAGTGATGAAGGTAGAAAATCGGATCAAACCCTATCCAAATTTTATTGCCAAAGACACTCGATATGGAAGGTGATCTGTAGTTACCTGCGTATTCATTCAGTGCCTACGACGAATCAATACCAAAACGAGTTAAATGGCAGTTGCAGCATGCATACCATAGATCCATTGCCTCCGATGTCGAGATGCATCTTATTATGAGGTTCTTCGATCGATGCATCAGGGCCAACAGATTCGATCCCCTGCTCCCCAGCTTCCGCGTTGGAGAAAAATCCCCACCTACATCCCATTCCTCATGGTATCATAATGTTTCTGTGAGGGCACAATGGACCTACTTGTTCCCGCCGTATGTCTCGTCGAGTGAGACATCATATGAGAATAAAGCTGCAATCTTTTCTCGGAGCCAGTAGACAGGTTTAAGTTCCTTTCTTTCACCACCAACGTCCAAGGCCGTCTCTCGGTGAAACGCCCTAGTCAGAAAGCCTCAGCGCCACTGATCAGAAGTAGTGGACCACATGACTCACCGTCCTTGCGCCTCGTAGTCGTCTATCGTTGGTTCTTCATTTCTTTTGGCCCACCGATAGGTGCGAGTCCAGTTACTCATATACTTAACTTTGTCCACCGTTCCAGGACTCCTAACATAATCGTAGTAACTCAAAGGATTGCGAACTGTGCTGAAGCCTCCGTCGACTTCTTGAATGTCGAACCTGGTTATCCTGCAAAGCTTTGGCAAGCCTTCATCACCAGTGTCTCGCAGAGTCCAATCCCAGTATCTCCAGAAATTTTCAGGGCTGATACCGACGCGCTAGCTCGTCACTCACGGGAAACGAAGTTCCTTGGCCGCTTGAAGCCATTCGGCATTGTTCAGTTTTTCAGCAATCGAGATCGCCTCGTTAACTACGGCTTGCTGCGCGCGATAAGTCAAATCTGGGTCATGGTTGAAATCGGCGACCTACTTCCATCAATAGAAGTTGAACACGGTGCCAGTTCGGAAAGAGTGCCGCTGCTTGCAGTATTAGCAGGCATCTCAAAAGTTAAAGAGTCACGGACCGGAATGGTAGCAGTAGCCTATGCGACACCCTTCATCAGTATTGCTCTGAATCAACGTAAAACAACAATTCACCTTCCCAAATATCTGAGACGGGATCCTTTTTTCCATGTGGATCACCACTACAAGCAGTCGACCATACGAATATGAATGGAAGTACCAATGATATATTACCTCCATTGTTTATAGGACATTCCATGGATGGTCCCTGTCAGAGAGTTGAACGATGATTGACTGCGAGTTATGATTGACGTACCCATCTGCCACCAACTTTCAGGTTTGTTTGGATCCATCTGTTGCAGGTTGTTCATGGCCCGGATGAAGAGGGAAAACTGAATGGGTCGCTTTTTGAGTTCACGGATCTCTATCCGCTCGTGAACACCTCCAGCTGTAACACCGGTGATGACATAGGATTCAGACATAGGAAAAGTAAACGAGTACCGGTGTAAGATGGACGGAGGGAGGGCCCTATATCGGACGAAAGCCTCGCAAAGCTTTTATCTCGCCGGAGCGTGAATTTCCACGTTAATATACTCACCAGGCTGACTAGGGTCCCCCGAGATGCCTAGCTTCATCTGACAGAATTGCGCAATTCTAATAAGCGGCGGATTTCCTGCACAGGAGGGCGTCAGACGAAATGGTGGGCTCGTGGGTACATGTTGCCTCATTGGACGAGATGGTTAGAGCCCAGTTTTCAGTAGACAAGACGAAATGCAATTCACTTGGTCCTATAAAACTCCGAAAATGTTGGCTATTTGAAGAAAATGGCTAGACCAGCCCGAAGGAAACGTGACATATCAACCATTAACATCGTTGACGGGGTCCATGACCTGGACCGTATAGCACGACGTGTCAGCATCGGATAAGGAGAAAGGAAGAAATTTAATCCGACTCCGTGGGTCGGAGCGAAGTTCGAGAACACTCACGGTATCCCTTTCTTCGATTTCAGTCTTCCGACGTCTTCGCTCAGCCAACAGATGCACAGGTATATGCTTCCTTGGAGTCGAACTGACACATAGGACATTGATAATGTGGAGTAGATTCGATATGACCTTGGTCAACCAAACTGCTATGCCGACGAAGCTGGTGCGAAAAAGGTGTCCGATTGGACATCCGCCAACTGGTTGGTAAGTTATATGAAGATTTGCGCGCCTAGACTTAATAATTGCCAACTGCACTAATTGTGCCTTCTTCGCCTATTGGGCAACATTTCTTTCGCTTCACAGAAGGTTCCCCTTCTTCATCCTCGTCGCTTAATATGTGATAGATCAAGAGCTAGTGTCTGTGGGCGTTCTTCTCGTCGGTTTCCCGGACGCGTGACCTAACACATTTCTCATGTCGAGAACGTCCTTGCACTCACGAAGGATTGTCAACCTGGTCAGGGAGGCGCTCCACCACAATGGTGGTCAACAACTTGAAGTCGCTTAAAGGGGCCCATGATATTACGCAGCGCCTTCGAACTCTTTGAGAACTGATTCTTATCCTTCGTCTCGCGTCAGCCCGCCGCTTGGGATGGGGACGTGAGTGAAATGAGGCTCGTACCCTAGGGGAGATCTACTGGCTTGACTGGTTCGGAGCCATGCGGGATTTACGGTTTTCGCGTGTACCCGGGCCAAGATTTCGTGCGGTCGACAAGCTGAAGAATATCGCCAAGATACACGGAGTCGGTCAAGCTACAGTTTCCGTACTTGAATGTCAGATAGTATGTACAAAGCTCGCCTACAAAAATGAGTGGATAGCCACTGGTTCTGAGATCTACGGCAAATGATGGTGCAAGACGATCATCTCAAACACGCCGAGTTGGCAAGGTTCCCACGGTTGACCCGTCTCACCAAACGGCGACCACGCTAACGCCTGTACGAGCACAACCCAACCAGGCAACCTATGGAACGTCTCCCCGTCGGACATGGCGCACAACGGCGTTGCAATGGCCGCGTCTGTGGCCCGTCGACAGTGAGTCGTCCACTCAGCCGACCGGCCCCAGTCCAAAATTTACCTAACCGCCCAATGCACCGCCTGTCACACCCCATTCAGCGTTCTGTCGCGCTACCACACCGGACCCATTCTCTACGCGCCTTGCCAGGCCTGCCGTGCCGTTACCACAACCAGACACGCCAGATCCGACATTGAATGCACGAGCCTGTAGCCCGTCGTCACCCTCATCGCGCAAATCATCACGTACGCCTGCCAACGCCCCCCATCTTTTGCGGCACCCCCACTCCTGCAACCTCTGACGATTTCGTGGCCTCCTCCGGCTATCTGGCCCCTCTCTCACTGCCGTGCCCTGAGACATCCTCCGGCTGTCCAGCCCCGGCCTCTCCCCTCACTGCCACAGCGTGCACGCGGTTCGGGTACTGCAGACGCCTGCCCGAGCACGTGCGTGGCGACATGTACGGCGGAGCGCGTCCCTGTGGCGGGCCTTGCAAAGCGCGCGGCGGAACCTCCTCGCGAGCCGCTCGGGCTCGTTCGTGCAGTAAGTTGTCTTCCGAATGGTCTGGTCCGCGGGCTGACAACACAATCGCGGTACAGCTCTATGTGTAGAACGCCCCACGGCGCGTGGTGGAGGACCAGTTAGTTGGGGAGGTTGACCTGGTGTATCCAGACATGCGTGCTTGCCTCTTTATGTCTGTTCATGCTCACGGTCCCCAAAGGACATGCTTGCCGCGACAGAGAACACGATTACACCAAAGGAGGCTAAGCTTGCAGAAGACGAGGATTTGAAGCTCAAGCCTGAGCTCATGTATCCAGAGGTTCGTGTTCATGTCCTTTGCTCTCGTACTTTCACATATTAGGATACTGCCGAAAATCCTTCTGAATCATCCCCGAAACTGTAACCCACGTCGGATCTGTTTACAGACGGTCTGCAGACTATCCCTCCCCTGCAACATGTCACTCCTCCAGAACCCCCAGTGCGTCGCGTTATCTTTGGGACTGGCTTGTTGGCAAACGGTATGCGACGCCGTTGTCGAATACCAGGTTGCAACAAGGTGGTGTCGTATCAGACCGTATGGAACGCTGCTTAGAATGTACTTACGCAGTCCCACTTTTCAGGTGAGTACATCGTGTTGACGGGCCAGCGGGGCGACGGACGCGACGTCGTTGCATAGGACGTTGCGCCGCGAGGCATCAATGGTGGTGCTGGAACGCGACTTCGACACGACGTTCTGGTGTGACTCTTGCTCTTTCCAGGAGCTGGAGAATTCCGAACGCCAACGGATACGGTTGCTGGCTATTAATTTATAGGTGATTCCATGGTAGTACTATCTTGCTACACTTGTACTGGATATAAACGCGCGTAATAGCCCCAACAGTGTAAGGTATATGGCTCCACTGCAAGGTTTCGTCTAGGACATTGTCTTCAGGTAAGCAAACGCAAGACGGTGCAAGTCCCCTGATATTATCATAAAGGAACCAAATCATAGGAGGGCACATCAAGCGAAGCTGTGATCTAGCTGAAGTTCCCACGGACATCCTGCTGACACTCGCGCTTTCTGGTCCAGCGCGAGAAGCACTCGTCTGACGCGACACGCTCGTGCCGCACATGCTCAGGAACGACAGCATCGAGAGTTGTATGTTCGCGTACCTCATAGAACCAAGCAGTACGCTACCGAGCGATCAGACGAGTAGTATGCGCTACATCTGATCCGAGTGTGATGTCTAGGAGAGTCAGGCCCGGCGCGTTGTCCGTGATGAACGTTTGCTACTTGGCCTAGTGCCTTTGGTCACGGTGAGCTAGATGGCGGTTGCTGAGCGTCGGCCGTCTCATACGGTAGCCATCTAGCGTTCACCGTCAATCTTTTGTTCGATCTACTACTCTTACATACAATCATGCGTGCCACCACCAAACGCGAGAACATCTCTGGCATCATACACTGAAAACCGCACTGCGACGAAGATGGCGACGAACGTCATTTCGACTTTTACTGGCCGACGTCTAAGCGTCTAAAAGAGCGTAAGCTCGTCACGGGACGTTGATCGCACGACGAAAAGAACACACCTGGCTGCTTTTCCCACACCAAGTTCGCTCCAAATCGACCATGATCGACATGATCGTGGTACCTGACAGGTCCGTTGGGGTGCAGCTCGACAAGGTGCGAATGGAGCGTCAGCTTGGGTATCTGGCTCTGTTCCAACGCTACCCTGCCAGTGGAGAGCGTCTCTTTTGCGATCGCGAGCACCGGCCCCTTGTGTGGCGCAACAAGTCTCATCCCGAGTTTGTCCTCGAGTAGCTTGGTGAGGCTTTCTACGGTAGTGAGACGATGGAGTCCGGCGTTATCGAGGTGCAAAATGGAGTCGAGGATGAGGTCAGGGTGCAGAAGCATGTGGCCACGGACGTGGCTTCCTTCGGCGCGACGTGCAATGCAGGCAGCACATCTCTCGGCGTCTGCACGCCCGAGCACCGAGATCGTGTTTACGACATTGCCAACACCATCGGAACCGGCGCGCACGTACAGCTCAAGACTGTATGATCCATCGAACGCAAACTCTGGAAGTTCACCCACAATGCAAAAGTGGCGCAGATTTTTGATGTAGGCCCTTTCCGGCACGAGAAGATCGCGGAGCTGTCTTGGCGCAGAACGTAGGTTGAGGCCTATATTATAACCCCGGGCCATGGCTTCCCAGTCAGACCGCCCACTGAATTCTTCGCGGAGAATTTCTTTGTATCCATTCCGGAGATCGATGTTTGCCACGTCATAAGGAACATCGACCTTGATTGTCTTGCCACCTTTAGTGATCGCGGGGTATGTGTAATCTATCCGAGTTGACATCATGACAAAGTCACTTGATAGAATAGCAAACTGCTCACACTTTTTCATTGAGCTATTGCCCAGCAAGCCATGCGCGTCGTCCGAGGTCCAGTAATCTGCTTGCGATTTGCGGAAGGGAACAAGTGGCGTAGCGCGGTCTATTGGATCACCCGGATTCTGGGAAAAGGATCCCTCCTTGGTGCCTGTAAACGGTGTGAATGATGGTCCATGGCCATGTAACTGAAGAATATGCATACGAAATCGTACGGTTTCACCAGCCTTATTCTTCCAACCATCACCTATCCAATGCTCCGGATAGATGTACTCCCAGAATGCATATATACGGTCCACATTGCAGTGATGAAGGTAGAAAATCGGATCAAACCCTATTCGAACTTTATTGGAACACACTCAATATCGAAGGTGGTGTAGTTGTTACCTGCGTATTCATTCAGAGCCTACGACGAATCAGTACCCAGACGAGTTGAATGGAAACTGCGGCATGCGTACCATGGATCCATTTCCCCCAAGGTCGAGATGCATCTTGTTGTGGGGTTCTTCGATCGATGCATCAGGGCCAACAGATTCGATCCCCTGCTCCCCCGCTTCCGCGTTGGAGAAAAATCCCCATCTACATCCCATTGCTCATTGTACGTCTCTCAGACTGTGAAGGCACGATGGACTTACTTGTTCCCGCCATATTTCTCGTCGAGTAACACTTCGTACGAGAACAAAGCTGCAATCTTTTCTCGGAGCCAAGAGACAGGTTTGAGTTCCTTTTTTTCTCCGCCAACCTCCAAGGTCACCTCCTGTTGAAACGCCCTAGTCAGAAAGCTTCAGTGCCACCAGTAAGAAGTAGTGGACTACATGACCTACCGTTCTTGCGCCGCATAGTCGTCGTGCGTCGGTTCTTCGTTCGCCTTGGCCCACCGATAAGTCCGAGTCCACTTACCCATATAGCTGACTTTGTTGACCGTGCCAGGACTCTTATCATACTTGTAGTAACTCAATGGATTATGAACTCTGTTGAAGCTTCCGTCGACTTGTTGAATGTGGAGGTCGGCCACCTTGCAAACCTCTGGCAGGCCCTCATGGGCGGTTACTTGCTGGGTCCAATCCCAGTATCTCGAGAACTTCTTAGGACTGACACTGACACACCAGGTCGTCACTCACGGGAAACGTAGTTCCTTGGCCACTTTAAGCCATTCGGGATTGTTCAGTTTTTCGGCAATCGAGATCGCCTCGTTAACTACCGCTTGCTGCACACGATCAGTTAAATCTGGGTCATGGTCGAAATGGGCGACCTACTTCCATCAACAGAAGTTGAACACGGTGCCATGTTGGGAACAGTGCCGCTGCTTGCAGTGTCAGCCGGCCTCTCAAAAGTTGGATAGTCACGAACCGGAATGGTAGCAGTAGCCTATGCGACACACTTCGTTAGTACTCCTCTGAATAAACGTAGAACAACAATTCACCTCCCCAAACGTCTGAGGCGGAATCCTTTATTCCATTTGGATCGCCACTGCAAGCCGTTAACCGTACGACTGTGAATGGAGGTACCGATGGCACATTACCTCCATCGCTCATAGGGCATTCCGTGGATGGTTCCTGTCGGAGAATCGAACGATGATCGACTCTGAGTTATGATCTACTCACCCATCTGCCACCAACTTTCGGGCTTCTTTGTATCCATCTGTTGCAAGTTGCTCATAGCCTGGATGAAGAGGGAAAACTGAATGGGTTTCTTCTCTTGGAGCTCACGAATCTCTATCCGCTCATGAACACCCCCAGCTGTAACGCCGGCGATAACATAGGGTTCTGTCATAGGAAGAGTGAACGAGTAACGCTGTGAGATGAAAGGAGGGACAGCCCTATATCAGACGAGAGCCTCCTCGAGCTTTTATCACTCTCCGGAGCACGTAATCTGCTCACCAGCCTAATTAGGGTCCTTCAATATGCCCAACTTCATCCAACCGAATTACCCAATTCTGAAAAGTGGCGCATTTCCTGCACAGGAAGGTGTCAGACAAAATGGTGGAACGTGGCTTTGGGGTACATGTTACTCCACCGGACGAGATGGTCAGCGCCCGGTTTTGTGTAGAAATGACAGAACGAGCACTTACCTAGTTCGATAAAGCTCTAAAAACAGTTTCGCCCATCTGAAAAAATGGCTAGACCAGTCCGAACGAAACGTGGCGTATCATCCATTAACATTGTTGACGGGGTCCATGGCGTGGACCGTCTAGCACGACGTGTCAGCATCAGATAAGGAAGAAACTTAATCCGACTCCGTGGGTCGGAGCGAAGCTTGAAAACAGTCACGGCATCCACTGTTTCTTTAATTTCTATCTTCAAATATCTTTGCTCACCCTATAGATGCATAGGTATATGCTTCTTTGGAGTCGAGCTGACACATAGAACGTTGATAGTGTGGAGTAGATTCGATATGATTCTGGTCAACCAAACTGCTATGTCGACGGGACTGGTGCGAAAAGTTATCCGATTGGACATCCGCCAACTGGTTGGTAAGTTACACAAATATTTGCACGCCTAGACTTGACAATCGCCAGCTGCGCTAATTGTGCCCTCTTCGTCTATTGGGCCCATGTTTCTGGAATAACATTTCTTTCGCTTCACAGATGGCTCCCCTTCTTCTTCCTCGCCGCTTGATATGTGACAGATCAAGAGCTAGTGTCTGTGAGCGTTCTTCCCGTCGGTGTCCCGGAAGCGTACCATGACACATTTCCCATGTCGAGAACATCGATAATTCCAAGTGGCCTAAGCGAGGCGCACGCCAGCTCCAGTCGACTAAAATGGCATACTATGCCTTCTGCCAGCCATTGTCCAATCACGGCTCTCAAATGTCTATAGAAAACTCGTCAAATCGATCACGTTATAACGTTGCTTTTCAGATGAACCTCCTTGCACTCATGCAAGATTGTCAATCTGGTCAGGGCGGCGCTCCGCCACAATGGTGGTCAACAAGTCGCTTAAAGGGGCCTATAACATTACGCAGCCGTGAGCGATGACTGGTTATGACATAACTTCGCGAACATCGCAGCGCCTTCGAATTCTTCGAGAAATGATTCTTATCCTTCGTGTCGCATCAGCCCGCCGCCTGGAATGGGGATCTGAGTAAAATGAGGCTCGCACCAGAGTGGAGATCCACTGGCTTGACTGGCCTAAAGCCATGCGGTGTGGCAGTGAGGGGAGAGGCCGGGCTGGACAGCTGGAGGAGGTGAGGTCACTGAGGTGGCAGTGAGGCGAGGTCACGGGGTCGTCGGAGGTTGCCAACTTGCCAGAGTGGGTCGTAGCATAGCATAGGCGCGGTGTAGAGCCCATCAGAGGCACTGTCGCAGGTCGGGGTAGTCAGCCATAGTTTCCCCTTCCACTTTCCAACGGTGAATCAGGGGATCAGATGGGTAAATGGGTGGGATCGCGACGTACTGTTTCTGCCCATGGTCGGCGTCGGGTCGAGTGTTGTTTGCGCGAGTGACGAACAAGCCCAATTTACCTTTTGCGGCCACTGCAGTGGGGCCTCGTACTGATCACACAGCAAGGCTTCCATGGAAAGGCAGTGCCCCCCCGCTTCCATCAACTTGACTACCATGCCCACCACCACCGACTCCGACGAGACGACTCCGTCGCATATCACACTCAATCAATTACTTTCCAACCACCAGAACTCCAGCGATGCAGTGGTACTTTACCGCGAGATGACTTCCAGGCTGGCAAGATATGCGTGACCGTTCGTACCCCCGTTCTGGATCAATCATTCTCCTCTCTGAAGAGTAACGCCCCATTTCAACTAGAAT
>JBBPTU010000617.1:5693-20577 GCA_038094295.1 Tylopilus aff. beelii | reverse complement strand
ACGGGTTCCCGCGAGGCGATTTGCGACGTGTCGGTTATATGATGGGGAGGGAGAGAAGGTGTAAAAATACGGCCTCGGAGAAATCGGGGATACATGCCGGTGCACTGCAGTGACGAGCGGATGGGATGTGCTCTAGCCAGATTCTTGAGAGGTCATCGGAGGAAGCCCGAGGCATGGGTCCGAAACTTTGGGATGGCTATGGTCTGAAACTCTGGTCGTAAGGCGGATGATATCAGGCTACGCGAGTCTCGAAACTGCACTGTATCAAGTGAAACTAGGCGTCGAACCTTGTGACTTTGCAGGGAGGGCACCTAGCCCATAGCTAGAGATCACGGGGTCCTCGGAGGTTGCCGGAGCGAGCACAGCGTGGTGTAGAGGAGCATCCAGGGCGGTCAGCCGTAGTCCCCCTAGCCCTCTCTATCGTCTACTTCGAACTTGAAGGGCGACTTTGCATACAAGTCTTACACACAGGCCCAGGAATCGTTGAAAACGTAACAAGATTGCAAGTGGGTATACAAACGACACTAAAAACACAAGATCCTTGGGAAGAAGTCCATCCGTGACGTAAAAAGGGTTCATGATAGAAGAAAACGTTGACGCGTCGTGCACTCATCACCGGTCACTAATCATACGCTCCATGTCACCAGCAACGCACCGACAAAGAACCACGACGCCGACGCCAACCAGATGGCCATACCATCATTCAGTCGCACCCCAACACTCACGCCCTTTGGATGGGACCTTGCCTTCTGGGACGGAGTGGGGCTAGCAAACGCCGGTGAGCCTAGGCCCGCAGCCGTGGCGTGCGGCGCGGCGGGGGCCGTCGTATACGTGCGCACGAAGTTGATGTCAAAGTATGCGTTGTCGAAATGGGGGCTCCCAGGACCAGCCACTAAATCGTACTGACGGCACCAGGCGGGTCAATGCTACGCTCTCCATTCCTTGGGAGTAAACTTACACATGATCCAGTAGGTCCCTGGCTAGTGCATTGCGAGCTGTAGATGGACGGTACGCCAGCCCTGTGGAAGATAAGGAAGATATCCCGTTGCGCGCACTACGAACACCTCACCAGTCACCACACAGATCAATATCTAACACCAAGTTCTGTGGCGTAAAAAACTGAGAAATATTACATGTGGCTGACAAAAAAGCAGCATGTGGAGTTCCCCACGTGGAGATGCTCATCGAAGATGTGTTAGTAGATATGGAACTCGGTACGTCCGGTCTCTGATCTCGCCGTCAATCGGATATGACATGGACGTGAATTGAACGCACACTCCAAAACCACATACTAGCGTGACAGACATTGGACCAGTCAGCGCCAACCCGAGATGTCAACCAAACAGACACGCACAATATTCCAGACAAGTCAAATTGCGTGGCGAAAACCCCACCCCCCGCCGCAGCAAAACCAGCAGCGTAGCTGTTAGGTGACGTCTCCCCTACAGTGCATCCAGAACCTTGAGAACAATCGGTCCACCCTGTGGTGCCCAATTGATCCGCATTGCCTGTGTGATAACACCCCTCGGTGGTGTGAATTGCCATCTGATTATTGGTATCTAGGTTGATGTTTTCTATAATGTCGATCTCGCCGTCGTTAGGCCAGTTGTGCCCTGGCGCCTGCGTCAGCCTAACGGATCACGTCATCAAGCCTCCAGGAGGACGCACCGAAACTCCAAAAAGCCGGCCAGACCTAGCGAGGCATACACGATTAACGCACGGAGATGAAGCATGACAGAGCACACCTACAGAGCACCCGTATGGAATGTGGTTGAGGTCTATTATCCACAAGCTACCTAGATCGTACGCCGCTTGGGTCGTTATGCGGACCTGGCAAGCTTTGTCAATACTGCACTGGTCGAAGTGAGAAGACAGGCATACCGAGTTGCGTGGCTGGCCATACGTTACGTTGGTAATATTATCGACCTTGAGGATGACATGGTTATCGTTGGTCACGTAGGCGAGCCTCTGGCTGGTCGCCACGCTCTGGGACACCCAGGTGACGTTGCCTTGGTCAATAAGCACGGTCGAACATAACACCAGATTGCAAGGACGTACCCCATGTGAGATTGTCGATACCACCATAGAAATTCCAGCCCTCGAAGAAAGTTGACCCCGAGTAGTCATGAAGAATATCGTAGGCAAATGCCTCGCACGATGCGATCAAACCGACGCCAAGAACGGACCACCGCATGACAGCGCTGCAGGAGGAAGCAGGCCCTGAGGCAGAAGCGAGGAAAGGGGTGATATTCTGGCTCTCGGAGTACACGACCGGGTTAACAGTACGGATCGGCGAGCGCGACCGATGGCGAGGAGGACCGCAGCATATACCAGAGGAGAAGCGCGCGGATGTGCGAAAAAATAGCACTGATGGTCATTTGAAACCGAGAAGCGCTGGTTGGAAGGAAAAGTATCTGTCATGGGATGAGGCATGACTCCATGAGGCTTCTAACCCGAAGAGCGCAGAAGCAAGGTTGGGCCACACCAAGTGGAGCACGTAAGGGAAACATTGTTGGCAGATGGGTGAAAGGACAGGAAATGTCCTACAGAAAGTGTATCAGCGGACGGGGGACAGCTTGGCGAGTCGTCCCATAGTCGGGAGGGTGACAGCAAGCACTCGCTTCTTGATCGGATCGGGACAGTCTCGTGATCCAGCGCCCGCAGAAACCGCAATCAATGTACCCCATTCGAAGCTGCCGTTACTACGTTGGTGAGGGCAGATCCGTACCGACGGGCATAGAACGTTCCAGCGTCGAACCTCATTTCAGTAAGAAAACCCAACTGGCCTGGAGATGACGCGACGGTCGACACCGGGATGATGGAAACTCCCATCGGAGAATCATGTGTTGACCGGAATGTCGACAGCCGCAGCGTCTCCCTCTTATCGCGGGCTTCTCGACGCCATCACTGTCTTGGCGACGAACGAAGCTCGGTCGGAGCCGAGTTTACCGGATCACGTCAGAACAAGCTTGCAGTGGCATCGGCATTCTGATCGTCACATCGCGAGCACTACACTTGCCCAAGATGCTCAACAAAGCGCCTAAATCTTCAGATTGACATTGGCGATACACGTAGAGTAACAGCATCGGAAAGTCCTCGTTCGCCCACTAGCGATCAATTACGGGAGAAGGCTGTCTCCCCAGGTGTTCCATGTGTCGAATTACTTGCACGGCACGCCACCATGAAATCAGGGAGTCAACGCTATGGAAATCGAGTCACTCCGAGTCCGAGTCAGACGTCCGTCCTGGCCCCGTGGACAGCTTTTTTCCCCCAACACTTCCGCCTCAAATGTCGATGAAATGTTGCCGCTCTAACTTTGCGAGACAAGTATTTCTCCTCTAGGTTTATCCTCGCAAGCTAATTCAATACACCTTTAGGTTATGACTATACGGCATTGCGAGCTTTCCGAGAGCACGCCAACTCACCTAGAGGACCTGCAGTAATTCGTTCGACACCGGCGAAATAAGACAAGAACTTTCGCACTTGCAACAACCGTTGTAGGGCCTGAAAAAGACAACGTACATTGTTGTAGCCCACGAGCGGAATGGTACATGCTTTCATTGCCTTGGTATTCTTAGGTCCGATCACTGGCACCGCGATAAGATACATGTGCCGGAGTGTTGATTAGATCTGAGCGGAGTTATCGCCATCCCCTTCATTTTCTCGGAACTTGCCCGCACCGCACGTCCAGAACGGGGCAGAAAACAGGTGAATAAGCTGAACTGGATGCTCACCTGTTCGCAAATGTTGACATTTGGCAGACGCACGGAAGGTGATTGGTTGATGTACGTAACCGTCGCCTGGCGTAGATCCTCCGATTGTAGTCATTTGAGGCTCACCGTCCTCGGCCTTGTCCAACATAGAGATGCAAGCTCCGTGTCCCCGGCGGAGTGAGGAGAATCTCCACGATCCCATGAAATACTTTTCAAGTGGCGCGCGCATCAGTCCTATACGTACATAAACCGTCTAAACGACAGTTTAGTATCCCTGAGCCGGTTACCGCGTACCTCTCAATAACTGCCTGCTGCGAGACCGTGAACACGAAAAAAAAAGGAATCCAAATGCTCAATTGCACCACCCAGTCTGTCGTTTTAGCCCGTCCTCAAGTGCAACATACGGTACTGTCATTCCGTGGCTACCTGCTAATATCGCGTACGCCAAACTTGGTCCCTTTCGCGCCACGTTGAGACCGTGTGTCGCATTGTGGGGCCCATCTGAATGTAGAGCCCGTCCAAGTCAGGGTCTCCGTGAATATTATATATACATTCACTAAAGAGCTGAATTCCGTCAAGTTCCCCGTTCCACAGCTTGCCACTACCTTCCTCAGCTTTTTTCAAGAACGCAGGATGGGCTTCTACGAGGCAACCCTAGGTGCGTCTTTTTAATATTGTGGTTCTGGTATAGATTCCACTTACGCTCGAACGATAGGAACACTTCTAATGGGCGTATTCCGTGAGTAGTCACGATATGTGTTGTCGACGTCGGTCCCGGGCCTCCTGACCCTTGGTGAATCGAGTAAACACTTTCTTGTACGGCCTGGTCGTATACCAATCTGCGGCATACCATCGGATGAGTACGTAGTCATGAAATGATGATGGCTCGTACACAATATCTTATACCGTCTTTGGTGATTCAGAGTTCAATGATGGGCCAGCAACAAGGTCAGTTTGTTGATTAGAGTATTAATCCCATATAATTCTAATCCGATCCTAGATACACAGTGCTTCTCCTATTCCTTGTGGATACAGCCCACAGCGCCTCGTGAGCATCGTCAGTAACTCGTAGTTTCAGAAAGCCTCAAATCTTCCTAGTGTCATATATATGGCATGGTTTTATATGTATGATACCCTATTGACTGCTGTCTCGACTTTGTTGACTGCGTTCTAGGGCGGAAAATTATGATAATCCAACGGTGCTTGCAAGCAAGTTTTAAATCGTGTCACCTTTAGATCTGTTTCTGAGGGTCCTCCGAAGATCTCGTGTGGCCATACCCATTTAGCGGTATCTGTTCGTTGATCGTCGCCACTGTGTCGCAGATATATCTGGGGTTCAGGCATGTATGCAGTCATGCTAGCAAGTGCCCAACTTACACATAAGCTATCGTAGGATTTGGCGCTTGACCAACAGCAAAATCCTATGTAGCGGGGTCATTGTTTTACTGATTCCTACTTTCGTTCTAGGCCTTGTTGTTGATATTGAGACGTGGTCGATACGCCCGTATGCCTGGTTTTGCCGAGCTCAAGAGCATCTCGTACTGATCTTGTCTAGCTATTCTGAGCTACATCTCATTATGCCTCATGTGATTGGCTGGTTATCTTTTTGGGTCGCCTCGGACGTGTTCATCACCAGTATGCACATCTACTCAAATTTGGATGATATGAACGCACTCATTCGGAACAATCAGCAACGCTAGTCATCGTCTTTATTCAAGCGCGGACTGGTTTTCGCAAGACAGATACAATTTTGAGTCGGCTTATCCGTGGAGCTATTCAGACAGGTTTCTTTGCCACGGTCTTCACCATGGGTAGTCTGGTCACCTTTGTTGCTTTCCCGACTAAAAACCTATTTGGCACGTTCGCAATCCCTCTTGGTCGTATCTATACGATCGTGAGTGTCTCGACTGTCGCTTAGTCTACCGACTCGACATCGGTTTTATTTTGAAAGACTTTCTTGGATACCCTCCTAGCTCGGGAGTCGCTCAAGGCAAAGATGGATGGCACGGACCACGTCAACGCACAGGTGAGTGTCCCTGCCTCATTGCACAACGTCCGTGACTCTCGTACAGACATGTTCGTTAAGCTGGTGGGCATCTGATTCGCAAGGAAGCACCTCTACCGCAGAGACAACAAGCATCCAAGAAAAAACCACTGAAAAGGTGTCCGCGTCCAGCAAGGGTGTGCGGATGGTAACGTTCCTCGACTCGAAGTCTGATCCGGCCTGTGACGTCTAGCAGAGATCCTAGACGGTACGCAGGAAATTAAGACATAGAATCTCGTAATCTGCAATCGTTGAACTGCTGTCGTTCGTTTCGTTATTGCTTTCGTTTTGATTTGATGCTCTGCAGTTTGGTGTTATCTTTCTGAGAATTAGAATGTGACAATTTCCGCTGCGTGCGCATGCGTCCCTTTGAGGCGTATCGTCCGAAGCACCCATTTATCAGTAATATTCCCAATGGATTGCACCACACACAGAAGTCGCTAGTTGCGGACCATATACTCTTCAAACATCCAAGTCGCCATCCGCGTCATACGCCGTGTTGGAACCCTCCTTTGTCGCATTATCCTCCATGATCGATTTGTTGGTTCGCTCCCCGGATTGGTCCAAGACCGCAGACGCACTAGAAGAATTAATTTCACTTAACTACCTGGCTTCATGACATAGGTGAAGGTGCTCCACGGCCAATTGGAGGCGTTGCTGGCCGAACTTGGTGAGGACGACCTGGAACGCTACGATGTGAGAACTATCGGATTACCTTTATAACCGTCGCAGGTCGCAGAATAGGATTTGCTTCAAGGGTGACAGGTGACCTCACGGCCGCACACGCACGACACAATGATCTTATCTCACTACCGTTGGAGTGCAGCTATACCCCCAGTACCTTCTTTATATCCCACTTAGCGGACATCCCCTTCTACACTGCCGGTACGTGTACTCATGCCATGCTTACTAGTATATATTTCCCATGAATGCTAGTGTTGACAAAAATACCAGTAGCAAAGTCAATTTATCTAGCGGGAGACGCGGACTAGCGGTCATTGGCAGGTATGCCTACGTCACCAAACCATAAGGATGGAAAGACCAGTCATATCTCCACTCAACTTTAAAAAAAGTTACATCAAAGGATGTGATCCTGCCAAGGTTTCACTTACAAATACGCTGTGAGGAATATAGAATAAGCAGTAAAGATCGCACACAGCTCACGTGGCTGTGCTTGCAAGGGTCCAGTCACTTGCCGCATCTTGATATGAGATGATTGATCGCTTCATACAAAGATGACGGCATATTTTCACAGGAATGCGACGGCGAAAGCGCGGGGATACGTTGGTAGATTGATTCTAAGATACCCAAGTACCGTCCACACGGGAACCGAACAGTACATCTTAGAACATTGGCAAATCAGATCCTGAACGAGCACTGCCTGTTCGGTGGTAGACTCACCATATGCACTTCCGAGTCTGGGTTCCAGCGCTTGGGAATCTTACCCGTCGATGGGAAAAGAGAGGAGATGGCATCAACAAGGCGTTTCAACACCGCCCCTCATCCCTCGCTGTACTTGGTGGGGTCCGATCAAGGACTGTTACTGCGGGGCGCAACGTGTGAAGAACAGCATCATAAGGAGGATCAAGATGGTTTGAACTGGTGGGACTCGCTAGAGCTGTGAAACAAGACCGAGACCGAGGACGACGGACGCTTAAAGACACGGATCGGCTGCAAGTCCAGTCCTTCGTCGAACCGTATACAGAAGAAGACGAGAAGAACGACAAGACATGGAAAGAAGCTCAGGAAGGCTCATCGGACAGCTACAAAGCGTCCAAATCCGCCAGCGCAATGTCATTCAACAGCTCCAAGCCGAAAATGCACGGCGACTCTGCGACCTCGCAGACGTGCGCCAGGAGCGGGATACGTTTCGAAAAGAGGTGGCCCGCGTGCGCAAGGAGAACGCAGAGCTCCAGGATAGGCTGGAAGAGGTCAAGATGGCATATCAGGATTTGAAGCGGGAACGGGCCGCGCTAGCACGCTCAATGCTAACGCTGGGTCATACGCATATACGGAATGTGAACCCTGGCTACAAGGTGAGTTTCTAGTTCTTCAACGATGTGAGGTTATTGATATTCTCTAGATTATAAATACCCTGTCTGTGCTGAACGAAGAACAGACGGTGTCATCGACAGAAGGGGCCCTCACCAGCACAGTGAGTACGGCATCCTATGGTCTTCCCTGTCGACACGTCATTCTGATAAACACGGTCAAGAAGAAAAAATCGAGGTGCCCGGAATTGGAACCGTGGCTACACAGAGCGCTTCCCGATCCCCCTAAATCGGAATCGCCGCGGCCAGACAACCCAGCACCACCTTGCAACGATTTAACGGTCGTTACTGCTGGTCATAGTGCTACCTTGTGATACTTTGTTGTCGTAGTCGTCGAGCTGGATGAGATAGTGAACTTACTTCATAAACTTTACCTAATCCATCGCTAACTGTTCCACTGAGTGTTTCTCATGGGGTTAATGTAGTTACTACCTGTTCTAGCATGGGGAGGTTCCCCGTCAGAAAGAAGGCGTACCAATCGAATTTCCCCGATTGACAGTGCCTCCGGTCGCTGTAGGCTAGCGTATGACCCCAATGGTACCATGGTGAGTGCAGTGGACAGTCAATCAGGCAGACACCTCCAAAGCATCCTCCGTTCGATTGACGAGCAACACGCCTACTGGTAATTTTCCCTTGAAAACGGGTATTATTGCCAGCCCTGTCGATTACTTTATGGTCCAAGCATTTTGAGCGGCGCTCGAATGTATGGAGTCTGACGCAACCTCGTTTTCCCTTTGGACAAGTGCGTTCTGCCATGTGGCAACCAACTAATCTAGCTCTACACGAAGCACTAAGGCGGGGCTCTGGGGAACTGAATCGATGCAGTGTGCAGAACCTTAGCAGGTTCCAGGCAGTGCCAGTACTGAGTAATACACTATTTGAACACTGCCAGTGCTTGATCTCCCCAGCTATATTTGTAGCTTTGAAGGCTATCCACCGGTGACTACACGTGGGGAAAGGTCAATATTTGCTATGGTGCTGTGAGAGCGAGGACTTCAAAAAGTGCCAAGGTAAGTTCCTGCAGTCTACTCTATACGTCCCTTTACCAACTCAGCTCCTTAGCAATGAGCAGCAGGTCACGCAGGGGGAAACGATCACGACTTAGTTCAGAAACGCCAGGCGATCCCTCCGACTCGGAGGACCGTGAGGGCACTAGGCACAAACGGCAGCGATCTTCCACTGAGGCCTCGCCGTCTTCTGACCCAGCTGTAAGCCTCACCTAGGACTAGCAGCTAATCAACCAAGCTGATCTACGTGGAAGGGTACCACACAAACAACGGGGGTCTTTAATAACTATACTCAATATATGGACTCTTCACCGGATATTGAATGCGAATGGGAAGAAGCACTTATCACAGGTACGAACACAACTTCTCGACAGCTTGCAGCAAATACTGATGTCAAGATAGGTATACAGGTGATAAATGCAGCTCTTGGCCTCAGAAGACTCCCTGCCGGGTTTTACATCGTCTTGCATCATAGTGGCCGCGAGTGGAGGACAGAAACCAAGCGCTCATCAGTAGATAACGATATTGTGGAATGGGGTGGGCCAATCCCAATGTAGGTTTCCTACTCTCCGACCAAATCTGTTCTGACAGTACTTTTAGTCCGTTAGATCCGCTCGCCATTATTCGTCTTGAGGTCTGCGCGTCCTTTGGTTTTGGGCCCTCGTTAGGTACTGGTGAACAGCTGCGAGAACTAACAGTCACCGTGGAAGAGCTATTGGACCACAGTGCAAAAGAAGTTCGTGAGTTGGAAAGTATTTTACACCACGACCTGTAAATGCTCACATAGTGGTAGCTTTTACCTTCTTAGCGAGGGATGGGGACGTTGTATCGCCATGTTCATCTATTTTGGTGACTGTCTCACAACAAAAGCGAAAGAGGAGCGATACCTTGGAGTTCATCTCTGTAAGTTGGCGGTCTCAGCCAGGAGCCCTCACTAACCATTGCATGTCTATAGTCAATCACAGAATCTTTGAGCGAGCCAGAAAATGCGACAAACCAAGGTCACAGTGCTCTTTCGCGTTACCGAGAGTACGGCAGGAAAGTTGATCTAGAAGGCTCTCTTGAAGAATTCATCCGGGCGCTTAATATGTGTCCGCTAGACCACCCTTGTCTTGCGGCTGCACAGTCGGACCTGGCGATGGCAAACTTCATCTTTTGTCAGGTCGAGGGCACAGATACTCTTGAGGTGTCCCTGAACTTGTATCACAGCGCACTCTCTGCACGCCCTGTCGGCCACTTAGACCGAACCTCCACGATGATTCACCTGGCTTCCGTGTATTTTGTGCGATTCGAGAAGCATAGAAATAACATCGAGAGAATGATGGCGGAGGTATTGTTGCATGATGCGATAAAGCTCGCAGGCATGGGAAGTCATGAAAGCGAGGCTGCGACCTTTATGCTCCAACTACATTCGCGGCGTACTATGGAGCTTGTCCAATCGGATCGTGGATCATCAATAGAGGAAGACTCAGATTCATTTCACACGGACCAGTTGTTGGATTGCATCATGCAGTGCCAAGACCTGGACGTCTTGCAGCGGGCGATCACAGTTTTGCAAGAATTGGTCAGGTCTACTCCAGTTTCGGATGGCCGATACAGTGCAAGATTAGCAAGCCTCGGTGTTGCATTAGCGTATCGATTCGATCATTTCGGGGAGTCGAGTGATCTTATGGCTGCTGGTTCAAGTGACGAGGAGACTGTTACGTTTACTCCTCATAGTCACCTTGATCTCCCTGCCTGCCTTGGCAGCTCGTGTGCTCGCTTTGGAGAGCCAGGGGACCTAGAAGTTGCGTTTTCGACCCTCAAGCAGGCTGTTGACAAAACCCCCTTCGACCATCCTCAAAAGCATACACGTCTTGGCATCCTCGGTAATTGCTTCAAATCTCGTTTCGAATGCTTGGGGAAGTTAGGTGATCTAGAAGATGGAATCTCTAGCCACAGAGATGCTGTCAATCTAGCTTCTTCTAATACCGACAAGGGTACCCATCTTAACAACCTTGGTGATTTGTACTTGACTCGTTTCGAATCACTCGGGGAGCTGAGTGACCTCGAGGACGCCGTTTCGACCCTCAAGCGAGCTGTCGAAGTCATACCTTATGACCACCCTGACAAACCTGAACATCTTACCAACTTGGGTTCAGCGTGCTTGAGCCGTTTTGAACGTCTTGGGGAACTACATGACATCGAGGATGCACTTCTGAACCACAGGGACGCCGTCGACCTCAGCACCGATGATTGTCCTGAGAGGCCTGGCTATCTTAGCAATCTCGGGAACTCCTACCTCGCTCGTTTCCATCATCTTGGAGAGGTTGAAAATCTTGATGACTCAATTTCGAGCCACAAAAAAAGAGTTGATCTTACACCACATAATGACTCCAACAAGGGTTCACGTCTTAACAACCTCGGCAATACCTATTTAACACGCTTTCAGCACCTCGGGGAGCTGAATGACCTCCAAGATGCAGTTTCAAGTCACAGAGAAGCCGTAAACCTCACTCCGAGTCTCGATGACCATGACATGGCCACCCATCTTAGCAACCTTGGTAGCTCTCTCCTCACCCGCTTCGAGCAGCTGGGAGAGACAAGTGATCTCGAGGAGGCAGTTTCAAACAATCGGAAAGCTGTTGATCACACTCCTCATGGTCATCCTGACAAACCTGCTCGTCTTGGTAATCTCGGCGGCGCCCTCAAAGCTCGCTTTAAACGCTACAATAACCTGGGTGATCTCGAAGATGCAATTTCGAACCACAGGAAAGCTATTGATCTTACTCCTCGTGACCACCCTGACATCCCTGACCATCTGAGAAATCTCGGTAATTCTTTGATTGCTCGTTTCGAGAGTTTTGGAGAGCAGAGTGACGTCGAAGAAGCAATTTCAAGCCACCGAGAAGGTGTCGAGCTTACACCTCAAGATCACCCTGACAGGCCTGCCCGTCTCAGCAACCTTGGCAACTCATACCTGATTCGTTTTGGGCGCTTTGGGGTGTCGAGTGACCTCGGTGCTGCAATAATCGTGCTCGAGGATGCTGTTGACCTCACTCCCCATGGTCACCCGGAGAAACCTGACTATCTTTCTGGTCTCGGAACCGCCCTCAGGACTCGTTTTGAACGCTTTGGCGAGCTAAGCGACCTTGAGGACGCAATTTTGCGACAGAAAGAGGCTGTAGACCTCACAGCCAATGATCATCCTGACAAGGCCTCCTATCTCAACAATCTTGGCAATTCCTTTGATGCTCGATTCGAGCGTCTTGGGGAGATCAGTGACATCGATGATGCGATTTCGCATCACAAGGATGCCGTTGAACTCACCCCACAGGATCACCTTAACAACCCAATCTATCTGGGCAGCCTCGGTAGCACCTTCGTCATTCGTTTTGAGCGCCTCGGGGATCTGAACGACCTCGAGGTAGCAATCTCGACGCTCAAGGATGCTGTTGCACACATTCCTCATGATCACCCTCACAAACCTGACTATCTTGATGACCTCGGAAAATCTCTTATTAGTCGCTTCGAGCGCCTTGGTGGACTGGGTGATCTCGATGCTGCAGTTTCAATTCTGGAGGAAGCTGTTGGCCTTACCCCACAGGGTCATCCTAACAAGCCTCACCATCTCAGTGATCTCGGCAACTCCCTTAGAGCTCGTTTCGAACGCCTCGGGGAGCTCAGTGATCTTAATGACGCGATTTCAAACCACAAAAAAGCCGTCGAACTTATCCCTCACGACCACCCTCTTAAATGCTACCATATTAACAGCCTTGGAAGCTCCTTCGTTGCTCGTTTCCAGCGCCTCGGGGAACTACAAGATCTCGAGGATGCGATTTCAAGCCATAGGACTGCTGTCGAACTCACACCTCATGATCACCCTGACAGACCTGGCCACCTTAGCGATCTTGGCTCCTCCTATTTGCTCCGTTTCGAGCGCCTAGGAGAGTTGAGCGATCTGGATGATGCAATCTCAAGTCACAAGAATGCTGTTGATCTCTGTCCGGATGATCACCCAGAAAAGCCCCGTTACCATAGCAAGCTCGGCAACTCCTACTTGTCACGTTTCGAGCGCCTTGCGGATCTGAGCAACATCAAAGACGCAGTTTCCAGCCACAGAAACGCCGTCGCCCTCACCCCTGCTGATCATCCCGACAAGCATACCTATCTGAACAACCTTGGAAACTCATATTTGGCGCGTTCAGAGCGCCTCGGAGATCTGCAGGACATCGAGGATGCGATTTCAAGCTACAGGGAGGGTGCAGATCTCACACCGCATGATCACCCTGACAGACCAGCTCGTCTTAGCAACCTCGGCACCTCTTATTTGACTCGTTATCGGCGCCTTGGAGAACTGAGTGACCTCCATGATGCAATCATAAGGAGGCCGTTGACCTCACTCCCCAGAGTCACCCCGACAAACCTGCCTACCTCAATAACCTTGGGAATGCCCTTGAAGCACGTTTCGACCACTTCGAGGAGCTACAGGATCTCGAGGATGCGATTACGAATCTAAAGGATGCTATTGACCTCACGCCTCATGGTCATCCGCAGAAACTTGACTATCTCGACAATCTTGGGAGCTTCCTCCGAAGTCGTTTCAACCATACGGGGAAGCTGAGTGACCTCGATGACGCAGTTTCAAATAACAAGGAAGCTATAGACCTCACTCCACATGGTCATCATAAAAAGTCCAGCTATCTTGGCAACCTTGGAAGTTCTCTCCTCGCTCGTTTCAAGCGCCTATGGAAGTTAAGAGACATGGAGGACGCAATCTCGGCTCTCAAGGAAGCCACAAGCCTCATACCTGACGGTCACCCCTGGAAGCCTGGCCATCTAAACAACCTTGGTAATTCCTTCGTCACCCGTTTCGAGCATCTCGGGGAGTTGGATGACCTGGAGCAAGCAATCCTTTCATATTCTTCGGCCGCTTCCGCACCCACAGGTGCAGTAAATGTTCGATTCAACGCATCACAAGATTGGGTTTCATGCGCTAAGCGGATTCGACACCACTCTCTCCTGCGCGCGCACACTGTCGCCATTAGCCTCCTTCCTCAACTGGCATGGATTGGTCTCTCGCTCTCTCACCGTTACTCCGATCTCGCACACGGTGCAGACGTAGTCCGCGAGGCAGCTGCGGCAGCTTTGGATTCGGGACTTCCAGAAACTGCGGTCGAATGGCTCGAGCAGGGGCGCTCGGTTGTGTGGGGTGAATTATTTCAGTTGCGCAATTCCTTTGACGAGTTGTCGTCCGTTCATCCGGATCATGCACGTAAACTCCGGGAACTGTCTACGGCATTGGAGCATGCTGGTGCTACTCGTGAAAAGTCCTTGTCTGCTCTAGCGGAACAAACTCAAGGTACAGCGCTTCATACCGGAAAGTCCTTACAACAAGAGGCCGACAGCCATCGTGCGCTCGCGATCGAGCGAGATCGACTCCTCCAGGAGATTCGAGGTTTTCCTGGGTTCGAGAGGTTCCTCCTCCACAAGGAGTTTTCGCAGCTCCGCGCTTCGGCCAACTTTGGGCCGGTGGTTATACTCAACGCTGCAGAAAGCCGCTGTGATGCACTCATCATTCGCGCAGACGTCGATCACGTAACTCATGTTCCTCTTCCAAACTTCACTTTCCAACGATCCGTGGGTCTCCAGAAGAATCTTGAGAATCTGCTTAGTCGTGCTCGTGTCATATACTCTGAGGAAAGAGAGGGAAAAACTGCGATCTTGCATAGCACAGGTTGGGGATCCCTCTTATCGACATTGTGGACCAACGTCGTCAAATTAGTCCTGGATGCCTTGGGCTTCTCAGTACGTGACAACGCGTCTCTTGCGCGAATGCATGACTAACTGTCTCCACACAGACTCCAGGGAGTTTATCGCGTATATTTTGGTGTCCGACTGGACCTTTCACGTTTCTTCCGATCCATGCTGCCGGACTTTACGGTCCCAAGTATTCGCAGCCTGGTTGCAAAGTATCCGACTTCGTCATCTCGTCATATCTTCCTACCCTCGGCACCCTTGCACTGTCACCCACTCCTGATAATGCAACGCACAATGGAGATTTTCGCCTGCTCGCGGTCCGCCAATCGC
>JBBPTU010000616.1:0-20586 GCA_038094295.1 Tylopilus aff. beelii | reverse complement strand
TGGTACGTAGCCATCAAGATGAGACGTACACATGCGAAGCCACCGTCAAGTGGGTTTCAGGTGAGCCGAATCTCCGCTACATCTTATTACATCCGCTCAACTTTTTTCAGATTTCACGCAACGATGTCTCTCCGCCCCTGAATGCCATGGTAACACGACCTCAATCATGTCATGCACTGATATGACGGAGCTTTACACCAATCCCACGCCCCTTTTGAGGGAATGGGCAAGGGCAACATTAACAGGTCACCCCTGGAGAGATACGCTGGCTGGCGCTGTTGACGTGTGTATTTCGTTTCGCTCGACTCGTTGGATCTAACATTCATTACTCGAAGTTCATTGCCCCGAAATTCGTTATCTATCGGACCATATGTGATCGTCTGGATAATATGGACCGCATTGCGGATGCTACTGAGTGTTTACTGGAAATGGCAAGAGAGATGTCGTATAGCATCCATAGCAAGCAACTGGGATGGATCGTCAGTGGGTGAATTCACGACATGCCAATACCATTCAGCCTATCTGCATGATCATAGACTCGAGGAATCGGCTCAGCAGAAAGCTGGAAGAACTCGGGGATCTCGCTATGCACGCTCGACGATATGATACTACTGTCGTCCAGTATTCAGCTGCACTCTCCCTCGATCCTTCCAACCGCCACGCCCTGTTTGCCAAGCGCAGTCAAGCACATGCTGCCATGGGTTTGTGGAAGGATGCGTTGGAAGATGCGAATCAGGTCCATCATTTGTGTTGTGTTGGATCGTGTCACTAACCAATGCGTCAGATCATCATGCTCGAACCGTCGTCACCTCTAGGTTACAAAAGGAAGCTCGTTGCTTTACGTGTTGCAGGTAGTCACCGTGACGCGGAGGATGCATTCGAGGAGATGCTCTCAAAGATATCGGAGGCCGCTGATCCAGAAATGCGCGGTAAGGACAATGACATCGCGTATCGCCAACCGATCTCATGTCGTAGAGCATTCTCGCAAGTATGTAAAGCCAGAGGAAGCAGAGGTAGCAATTCGCGAAAGCCATTCAGTCTGCCATTCAGGACACTCCGCTGGTCCTGATCAACACAGGCACTGGCCGTCTTCTCGACAAGTCCGGTCAAGCATCCTCGTTCGAATCGCAGCCCGTCTTTCACGAGTTGGTCTGTTCTACGACCACTTGCTTTGATTATCCCCGCATTGAGGAGGAAGTTGGCCAGTACTATTGTTATGCCGCGTTTTCGCACAAGTGGAAGGCTCGAGAGCCCGTGTATAACGACGTCATAGATGTTGCTTTGTACGAGCTCGAGGCTTCTCCAACCCACGACAAACTCCAAAACTTTTGCAGGGTCGTGCGGAAGGCCGGGTTGCATTGGGCATGGAGCGATACGGTTTGCATTAATAAATCGGACCCTTCTGTGCTCCAGGAGGCACTGGTGTCGATGTTCCAGTGGTACCAGGGTTCCACCCTGACTGTCGTCTTGCTTTGCGAAGCCCCATGGAAGAGCCTTGTAGAAAATATCTGGAACACCCGTGCATGGACTTTCCAGGAATACCACGCGTCGAAGGCGGTGCGATTCTATAACCACGACTGGACGCTATACCGCAGAATTGATGTTCCAAATCACAAGGAAGCGCCAGAAATTATTGCGGAGATGGAAGAAGCAACGGGTATCTCGGCACAGGCGTTGATGGCACTTCGTCCAGGATTAGAAGACATCCGAGAGAAGCTCCGTCTGGCTTCGACGCGCAAATCGACACGGATCGAAGATGCAGCATATTCGCTGCTCGGAATATTCTCTCTTTCCATGACGGTTGAGTACGGCGAAGGGGACAAAGCACTCGGGCGACTATTAGCACAGCTGTTGATGAGCTCTGGAGATACGAGTATCCTAGCATGGAGTGGGAGATCTGGTAGCTTCAATAGCTGCCTTCCGGCCAAGATTTCCGTCTTCAACGAGCTTCCGACCTCCCACATCCCTCCCATACTCACTGGCGCTGAGGTGGAGATAAGCGCTGCCCCACTGGATCTTGCTTCGGTCACAAGGGTTTACGACCAACTCATGGATCTCCCCGTACCGTCGTTCAACGGAAGACGGATGAAACTTCCTGCGATTACTTTCAAGCTGGACCATCTCTCGGCTTCGTGGAATGGCTCAGAACGAGTTTTTCGCTCACAGATAACAGCTCTCGGGATCGTCGAGATCAAGACGGAGGAAGATCTCACCCGGTTCAGTTCTCTGACACTCATTCACCCTTGGATCGATTTTCTACTCGACCGACAGCCTATCGGAAACATGAACGGTACGATACTAGAAGAGATCGTGAACGAGTTGCCATCACCCTCCAGCCCTTCTAAGGTCCAGAAAGGGAAAACGAAGTTCACTACACCGTCTAGACTACCATTCGACCAACAAACTACCATGCACCTTCCAGATGCACTGTCCCTCCCTCTCCCTTCGACCGTGGCTTCCGCGGGCAGACAGACAGACGCTTTTCGAGTCCTTGCTCGGCTGAGACAGCCGTTCGGTGCGCTGTTGCTCACCCCAGATCCAGGCAATGTAGCAGCATACAGGAGGGTCGTCGCAGAGAGCCTCATCACCGTTCAGGTGCCAGAGATCACCCCGGAGATTCTGGACGCGCTGGTCTGCAGCGTACGCGTACTGGATGTGCTTTGAGTACTGGATTGTTACGACACGTTCTTCAGCGCTCGCGTTGCTCTGTTACCGGTATCAGCTCCAAATACGATATCCTTACTTTTTTCGGGCCTGCCGGTGTTCGTCCGATTACTACAAGAGAAGAGCCAGTACTTGCACGGTAGCTGGGGTGAACTTTCGGCCTCTCATCAGAGTCGAAATTGCATCGCTCGTCCGCCGCCACACTGGACCATGCCATTTGCTATGACAAAGTCAATCCATTTCTATCAACCGTCTACGTTTACAATTGTCACTCTATGTTGTCCCCACACCGTGCCACGTTTTTAGTTGAATCCCGGCCAACTGCAAGCTTTCATAACTAATAGATCGGATCGACGACTGAGTCTCAGTATTTCAATGGACGGCTTGTCCACTCCCGCTCAGTCATAACCTCCAGTCAGGGACGAAGTGCGTCCGTTCGCCGTCACCGGGCTACAAAGAAGGTATGAGGAAAATAGTTCCATGGCCCGGGATGGAATAAATGCGACGCATACCCCCCCGAGATTGGAGGCAGCTTTAGCGCGCGCCCCAATTTCACTGCCATCAAAGGCTATCTGAGAAAATCCAATCGATATCAGTCATGAATACGGCCTACTAGAGAAACAAGAAAATACAGGGGCAGGCCGTACAGGCATGGCCATGGCCACGGTGGTAAATGTCAGGAGAATGAGAAAGAGCTGCATGATTAACTAGTATGCAATCCGAGAGTTGCAGAGAGCCACAATTTTATGCAGCGCAGAAGACCTAGAGACGAACCTAGTTGTCGGGCATGATAACTGGTTGTAAGGTGTGCGTGCTATCAGTCGTATCCCTGTTTCGAGTTCTAATAATACAAACTGAGGACTTGTACCTGATCCTTGGGACCCGTGATCCTCCGTTCGAATGCGAGGCCAGTGTGACATATCTGTTTTGGGTGTAAAAGTCGCGCTATTGGAATTCCGAACAACCGTGCACCAATCGTGTGCCGATCGGCGGCACAGCACCGAGTGTAGTGGTACTGGTGGAAGTGAGTTGAGTTGACCGCGATGGTTCATTAACCTCGTCCGTGCTTCACAATGTCATACTTATATCATGCGGGAATGCTATATCTTGACCCTAGTTTCATTCCTGCACAAGGAGTCTAGAAATATCGAAACAAGTTGACATGTCTCTTTAGCTTGGAATTTTTATGTTGTGTGCCACCAGTATCTTAGCAAGTATCCGTGGTATATAGACTGACGATTGCCTGTTAGTTTGCCTTCTCGTACGATTTCGAGGAATAGGTCCTACTTCAACACCAACTTTATTTGTATTAAGCATAAAAGGGACATAGGTCCGCGGTTAGTCGGTGCCGGGAATCGTAAATGGCTAATGGGCACGGCCCGATTGACATGAGAGACTGGGATAGTAACACGAAGCAGAGATGATACCGCCAGTTACCTGGTCTTCGGGTAAATCGGATGCTTACAACAAGCGAAAGTTACTAACAGACACACCTAACGATCCGTCTAGCCCCGCCTTGTTGAGCCACGACTACAAACCGATGGACCTCATCTAATCGCAGAGCAAACACACGACTGGACTGCTCGATAACAGGGCCAACCCGTTAAGCAACCTTCAGACTGTTATCAATATTGTCTGGTATAGACAACAAACTCGGGGTCGAAGACATTGCTGCATGCTCAATATGGATATACCCCGACGACAGTTGAAACATTTGAAAATTCGAGTCTCACCTTTATAGACCAAATCACTTGATGGGATTCTTGCCTTCGACGGATGTCAATCCTTATCATGCTAAATTATCAGGTCAGACGGCCAATAAGCCAGCGGAAATTAAATATGCGTCTCCAGTCGTGCTTATCTGCATCCTCACCGACGCCCACATCGGCTCTTAATCATGAATAAGACATACGTATCTGAGCCGCAGCAGTGTGAATAATGGGACGATCTCCCAGCGAAGGAAAGAAAGATTGAAGTGAATTGAGGATGGCGCCAGGAGCCGCGACTCGGACTGCATGATTAGAACCGTTGGAATGTGGAGTAGACACTGGAAACACATAGCAGCTTGCAACATCCCCAGGGCGTTTCTGTCAGCTTTCCACCAGGAGGCTAATGCTGGGCTCACCATACCTCGAGGCGCTGTCCTCAGCTCTCGTCATCCCTCTTGAGAACACTTCCGAATAAGGTGCGCGTCGCGCACAAAAGCCACGCAGCAGCAGCGTGGACAATAACCTAGGCGAGTGGCAAGCACGACAAAGGGGCCACCCGCCCATCCAAAACCGCCATCTTACCACCATGTCCAGGCTCCCGGTTGATTCCATCTTCTCCGCTGCTCACACGTCCAAATGGGAAGGCCTTTCCATAGATACTCTCCGCGTGGACCACGCCATGCAGTCCAGACTTGAACTCGAAATGACCGATGACCACTGTGAAGACGTTGATTATGATGTGTGTACACCGTCGGAATGGTCGGATTCCAGCCTGAGTGACGTGTCATTGACACGCGAGTTCACCGTGCGAGTCGGTCACTCAACCAAATCACGTGGTAGGTGGTTTCTTTTCCTGCACCTTGTCTTCCTCTTCCGTGTTCATCGTGTCACCGGATTAGAAATGGCAGTCAAAACCTACACCTGGGTCACGTTCTGGTTCCTCCTGACTGCGCCCATCGTTCTCTGGGATGCTTCGTACTGTTTTATGAGGTATGTGTTACTCGCTATGGTGATCGACGTCGCCTCACGGCTAGCTCTTTGAACATCTAGACCACGCTCGATGGTTGGTGGGGATTTGCATTGGATTTGGGAGCCGTATGGATTATACCAGAATATAGACCACGTGAGTTCACCCTCGGGTTGATGGTAGTGAGCCTTATCTATGGGATAGGTTTACGGATTGAAAGCTCTTGAAGAGAACAGTGGATTCACCAACGCACAATGTAAGGCATCACCTAACATGTCTCAAGTCTATCTAACCTAGTCCATAGCTCTCCTCAACGTAGTGGAGACCGCGATGAACCTCGCCTATGTATACCTCGCGCACGCATCCGACTGGCCCGGCGCACCCCTGGTTGGATTCGCGGCGGCTACCATGACACTTTCCAAGACGGTGCTTTACTGGCTACAGGAGTATTATTGTGGCGGGTGTGCGACCGGGCATAACGATTGGAATACTTACTTGATTTACTGGGTCATTCCGAATGGGTGCGTACTTGGCCTCTTTTACTTGGTGTTATGCTAACGATCGTTTTGTTTCTCTTTTCTCGTCTGGTGTTTGGGTCTACGATGGCGCCCGCTGGGATAGTTTTTGGCTCGTATTCCCGACTCTGATCGTGTGGCGCCTTGGGGTCGACATCGCCCGCTCTCTTTCCGTTGCCTCTCAGAACGATCGCAAGGCTGCGTCCGGAAAGATCCAATGAGCCACCGTGGCTATAAACCTGCATGACGACGATACCAAGTGCGTCTTTAGAATCGATATGGGAATTATGCCGGGCACGGATCCTCATTCCGCAAACCAAATGCTTTGAACGGATGGAGTCCTAGTGATAACTAACTAATCTAATCTGCATCTTCGTTTGTGTATTTAAATGCTGATACTAAGTGCGTTTCTGCTATCGGGACCAAGCGTGGATGGATCTGGCAGGTTGCTTCTGATTGTGGGTACCTATTAGTTTGAGCGCATCATGGTGCCAGCACCTGCGGGCCTCTGAAGTAGATGCATCATTGTATGCTGTCCTCCCCTGAGGAATAATGCTGCAACACCAAGAGCTCGCTAGACAAGCCTTAAAAGACATCTGGGACGGTCGGCATAACTCCAGGGCATGCCGTGGCGCACGTGTCCTCGAGGATTCAAGGTTACTCACCGAGTGCGCATAGTGGCAGACTCGGATCGTATACATCCAAACTGTCAATTGATCAATCAGAATGGCTCAGAGACTGCAACACCAGGTATAATGTAAACTCGCCATGCACATCTTGTGACACATCTTCAATGAGAGCAATCGGCGCAGAGGGAAAACAACGATTCCAACAATATAGTCATCGAAAAAGCACCATAATGCGTCACTGGCAAATGCCGTACCTACGCACATCAGGAAACTTACCGTGTCCAGATTACCAGCCAATGAAAAGCTCTCCTGGAACTGCACGTCAATCGCCGCGGCGCTCTCCGGCGCTGCTCGCTTGTACCCCGCCACACACCTGTCCGCCATCTTCGATCCGAACGACAGTGCGCCGAACGGTTGTCGAAGCCAAGCGACGTGCCATCTTGCCCGCGCCTGCCATCTGTCTACAGGTGTCAATTCGAAGTGAGCCTCTAGTTGGAGTGACGGCGACTCCGCTTCAGGAACCGAGGATATTTTCTTCGTCATACACTTCTAGTCCCTCGTCGGCTATATCTATGCGTCAACTTCCTCGTCAGGGATCTCATCGTTCTTCACATTTGGCGAGAGCGGCATGATATTTTCCTCCTTGAATGCACTGCTATGGGTGCTCCAAAGTGGTTCCTAGCCAAGAATGAACGAGAGGGAGGGCGCCGAGTCGAGAGGTCATGTTTCGTCTTGACTATTCCGAACATGTCGGTCTTCATACGATAAACATGATGTAAACCTACTGTTCGATGCGACGAAAGACGCTGGAGTCGGATGGCGACGTACGGAAGTGTCGACCGAGTCTGCGAACCTAGGTGTAGGGAGCTCGCAAATAAGCTTGAGTGCTGCATCGGGGTCAAACGGTGAGGCACGGAATGAGGTGATAGTCTTCTCCGTTTCGACGTCAGGAATGACTCAAGGGAAGTGCGATGACACCAATCTGCTAGATGCATTAATACGGATGGGAAGACAGCTATTGAATGCCAGTCCACGCGAAGACGCCAGCATCCCCGGATCCAGTGACGACGTTCACACTAGCGCGCCTGCCCTTTGCTATATATCCCAGGCATGCTAGTTGCCGAAAATATAGCAAGTAACAAGTATGCGGCATCTTCCCATGAACTTGCGCCAGAAGAAAATGTCGGATTTCTGGTGAATAGACATGCGGCGCTGGAAAACAGACATTTAGTACATCAGTGCTGGCAATGCCTGCGGTAAGATCTTGAGAGTAAGAGCAGAGTTGATCCGAGGAGATAGTGCTGATACTGTAGGAATCCACGAGGCAAAGGCCATGCAGCCAAAAAAAAAACTCCCACTTGCCTTCTAGCATATCGACAAGGAAAGCACTTCCTGTATCCATATGAAATATAAGACGAGGCAGTGATACGCACACGAAGTGCCCTTCCAAAATCCATTGGCCAACTAGTACATGCTGAAGTGATGGCGCCATATTTTACTGAACAGTGTGCAAGATCGTCCCCCAGTGACATTCTCTCCAGATGACAAGCATATATTGAACGGAGCGACGAAAATCGTCAGATTGCATGGATCAGAGGGATGTGCAACTAAACGACTCGGAAGCGTTTTGCCGCCTCCCCAACAAACAGATGCAAATACTTCTCTATGGCACCACGTGACCTCATCAAGAACCAACCCCCTTGTCATTTCCGACCAGCAACTCGTGTATTCACTGAATTAAGTGCTATACGACTTGTCCTAGACAGGCCTTGTGCACTGCGCTGTCGAATCAAGGAAGGTCTATTGCTTGCTCCATACGCGATATTGATTTCCGCATCAAAACATTTCCATACTTGCTCATCGAGTTCGCGTGGGAGCTACTCTACAATGCAAGACGAAGCAAGAGCAGCAAGACCCAGCCGGTTCAATTATCTCCCGCTTATTCATCAATGAATGACATCCAATTAGGAGTATAATTGACACGATTCTGGAAGAGAGCCAAGTGAGTTCACTCCGTGGTGTTTCCATAGTCCAGACAACGCGGACGGGCCTCGCTCTGCTTTTAGACTTCTCTTTTGTTGACATTTAGCCACGCACTCTCTGATGCCGGTCTTTCTCCTTCCTCCTTCAAGCTTTAACTTGATGCAAATCGGACAAGCAGATATATACCCTTTGGGTCCCCGGAACAGCCATTTAATGTGCTATCACTCTCGCCGGACGCCGGCAATTTGGCAGCCTATATGAGGGTTACTGAGGAGGGTTCGATCACTGTCCAGACCGAAATCACGCCGACCATTTTGGATATGTAAGCTGATTGGGTGTGTGCCAGATGCGCTTCGATCGTGAAGAATTGTACCCCACTCCTACCTTTGTTGTTCACGTCTTGAAATCCACAGAATGCATGTTTGGAACTATCCCTGAATACTACGGATCGACATCCCACGAAATGATTAGATGTTATCTTTGGAATTATATCTTTACACCGTCCCAAGCTGAACAAAGAAAAGCGGTGCTAGCGTGCCGGCGTATGCCGAGATGGAGTTTCAAATGTAGCCGTGGGCCGTGTGTAGTGTGTAACCCTCAACCCGACTTTCACGTTCTTTCACACGATCACACGTTCGTTGCTACGGCTTACCAAAATAGGGCAGTCAGCTGACTAGACAGTCGCATGCTCCCTTACTTACCCGAGGTGTTCCTCATGGACATTTAGTATTTAAGTAGACGAGGGACATACCGTATCGACAGTCAATAGACCGAGACTTTCACCCCGTCTTTGATTCTTCTCCGTGTGATTTCTCACCAGCTTCAGTTGGTAGCGATTACACCGTGCATCATAAAATGCAATGATACATACCTATGGTCCAATCGAACAACTCGGGAAGCACGACAAGGAGACCTGTCAGTGGCAAAACGAGCGTGTACATACCCATGATGACAAGTGCCTCTGTTAGGCCTCGGTACGTAAATGTAGGCACCGTATATCGAAATGACTTCAGCTAACTTCCTCGATCATCTATGTAGACCAGACTTAAAAAGACCAAGAAAAGACAAGACATGCCCCTAATATCCATCCTATATCATCATCTTGAGCCCACTGCTCTACCTTTTTTTTCCTCCCTCACTTTTCCTGGGTTTTTTGTTACGTCATCTTGAGCCCTCGCGGTTTCCCCTGACTTCCCAGGAAGTTTTCCTCGTTGGGAGACGTCGGGCTGACGTCCCTGCCTTGTCGATTCCCGCTCAATGCCTGTAGAGTGAGTGGCTGCCTTGTTCTCTGGTATTGGTGAATCGCGGCTAACATCCTGGTGCGCAGCGTTCTCGGGAACCCGTCCACCATCTTTCTTTGGGTGTTTCTGACCTGCACCCTGGTGCGTAATGCTCTCGAGAACCTGTCCACCCTCTTTCTTCGGAGATTTCTGGCCTGCACCCGGAGCCTTAAGAGATCGAATGTTCCCTGGTAATGTCTCTCTATCGTTTGGAGTAGCACTGCGACTACGCTGAACCTGATCCCCTCCATCCCTTAGTAAGTGCCTTTCATCGTGAGGAACAGCCTAGCGACCTTGTCAGCCTCGATGAACCTTTTGTTACAACTTACAAACCTTCATGCCAGTGTTACTAATGTCGACTCGACTGGAATTGTTACTGCCCGTAGGTCTGGGAAGGATTCAAGTACTTTAGCTGGCTGATTAGAACGACTAAGAAATGACTCGCCTACTCGTTATCGTTGGTGTCGTCGTCGTCGTCTTCTTCGCAAGGGCCTCTTTTGCCGTCTGGAGTAACTCCTGAATCGCGTGGTCCCATGTCAACTATCACCTAAGAAATACCATCAAAGGACATACTACGCCATCGTCGATCCAGCCAGCTAGCCCAGGTCGACGTCCAAAGTCATCCAGGGCCGTCTGTGGGACCGACACGATGCCATCATACGAATGGCCTTCGTCCACGACAGTCATCATGTTGTCTAGCATAACCGACAAGCGGTCGTCCATGGTTGTAAGTTACTACTGGTAATGATGAGAGCGAGAAAGAGGGGGGACTGAACGTTTGAACTTGCAGGGCGGGCTGGCGCTGCAAGGCACTGGGTTCACATATAAAAAGACACAGCCTCAGAGAAAAATCAGTATTCTGCCGTGCCCGCTTTTAGGTCGGCATCGCTCCAGCGCAGCCGGACCGCAGGCACGCAGTGCTGCTTTCCGATCATGTAGCATTGCGGGAGATGGGCCTATGCTTCAAGCCCGAGACAGCCTCAGTGCATCATAAATTTGATACTCCTGTGGGCCGCCGGCACTGGTAACAGGTGCAGTCCACCGGTGGGTGTATCTTCTTTCGGACAGCAGCATATGCTGAATGGGACACCTGTAGGCCGCTAGCACAGGTGACCGGTACAATGTACTGATAAATGCGTATTCTTCGGCGTTACTTATTCATTTTACGGCGACGTGCTCAGTCCGACCGACTCCGACGCAATGGATTGGGCGTCAATTGCGTAAAGGATTCCCTCAAATTCCGCCAGATGGGTTTAATTATTGCCTTGCTTGGCCAGAATTCGCTCGCTCAGGGTATATCGCTGATCGTCCCTACGGTGCTGCGCAGCTACAAGCGCTCGGGGATGGCGGCCCTCCTGTATGACACCAAGAATGGCCTGTATAACTTATCTAACGAGCTGTGTTTGTGCGCGCGCTGATGAGCTCGCAGGAACGCAGGTGTTCTTCGGCTGACATCTCTGCCTGGTTCCGATGCCATCCAGAGAAGAGCCCGTGACTGATGGATGGCACGCAATGTCGCCCGCCAATCTGGGTATTGTGAACTTGCGTGTCCAAGAATGACTAGAATTGGAAGAGTGCATCTCTTCAAGGTTTCTGGAAAACTGTCTAGAATCCAAGCCAAACAGAGCATGAGAAGCAACGAAGTTGCGCCCGGGTACCGGTTTGCCCATCGGGTGTAGCCGCCATGAGGCACGATGTCAGTCTTCAGGGTAGAAACGATGATGAGCGCCGAATCATTCGCTGTATAGCATGAGTACGGGTAAAATGTAACCTCCGACCGACCGGCACAGACGGCGCCTATGGAAGTGCCTGTGAGCCGGCGCGTCTACATAAAGACGCATATCCTGTAAGATAAATTCCTCGTCTCCCGCTGAATCTGGTCACTACCAATGTCGGCTCAGAATCTGGCACCTCAGCCGTACCGATGCGCTGGATGCGGGAGCGCGTCAATCAACCAAAGGAACCTCGCCCTCTTTATCGACGGCACTGCGAATAAGCCCGGTGCCGAGGTAAGTAATCTTGGCTGATGATACTCGAAAGCTAACGAGAGTCTGACAGAAAACGAATGTCAAGAAACTTTACGATGCCATGCAAGACAATGACACTTCTGACCTTCGGCAGAATAAAAAGTATTTCGAGGGGATCGGCGCATATGATGACTTACTGCCTAGTATTTGGAGGATAATCTGGGGTGGATTTGACATGGCAGTGGCTTGGTTCGTTCCCCGAGCACGCAAGTTCGACAGATGTTCAGACCAATCTTTCAGGAACGCGGAGAGAAATGTCAAGAATGCGTACCGTTGGCTGGTAGAAAGCTATCAAAAAGGCGACCAAATATATTTATTTGGTACAGTCATGTTTGCTGTCGGCTCTAGTAGATGGTCGTGATGACTTGAACATCGCAGGATTCTCTAGAGGAGCATACCAGGTCCGGGCCCTCGCTGGTATGATACACGAGGTAGGAGGTTTAGTCTTTGTTGTGTCCATACCCTCATGCATACAACATAGGTCGGTCTATTGCGGAAGAATGAGGATCGGGTTGAACAGTCAGTCTCCTTTGTGGTCGCACAAGCTCAGCCTCTTGAGTGTATCGTGACAGGGCTTATCGCCATTACCTTTCCATTGACCCCAAGAACCCGGAAACGAGGAAGTTGGCAACAGAGTTTAAGAAGAACTTCTGTCATGCTGGCGTGAGGATCCACTTCATAGGCGTCTGGTGGGTTGAGTCATTTCGTCATACCCAAGAGTGCCCTAAATTTATGGTCACTTTGGTCAGGGACACGGTATCTTCCTTGGGTCTCCGCAAGCAAGATGTCAATATCACGGCCTCTGCATCCGTGACAAATGCATGCCATTTCCGGCATGCTCTTGCTCTTGATGAACGTCGTGTTAAATTCATGCCAGAGTACTTCTTGGAGATGAACGCACATAAACAAAGCTCGATGGACGGGCATAAACAGAGCTCAAAGTCCTTCGGTGACGTAAAAGAATTCTGGTTTGCGGGCTGCCATGGCGATGTGTAGGTTGGTTATGATTTTTCATGAGCGATGAGTCTGATCCATTCTTGATCACAGCGGTGGCATCAGCAGACCACACCAAGAAGTCATTCCTAACCCCCTGAGCGATGAAGACTCGGATAACCCTATTCATGCAGGAAATGTACCACTTGTGTGGATGGAACGAGAAGCCAAATCACAAGGCCTCCATTTCAAATCAAAAGGGTTTGTGTGGAATCCAGAGGACGTGGATCTCGGTAGACATGATTCAATGAGCATCTGGTGGAGACTTTTGGAGTACATCCCAATTCGTCACCAGGTATCATTCAGTGGTACTGGTAGGGATGAGTGGAGGTAATAATTTCTTTGAATCAGTTTACCACCATACTAATGATCATTTCCCGCAGATGCCACCTATGTCGCCCTCGCCTAGTCATCCCTGGGCAATACATACACTCCTCCGTGCTTCCTGGAGATGTGTACACTCCGCGGGCCACTTTCGCATGTGGTGTCCATATTCTGACGGTGCCCCAGAAGGGCTTGGGCGGACTGCGGAAGATCGAATCCTGGAGATCCGAATTCTTAGATAAAAACGCAACGACGCGTTTGCTAACATCGTTACTCTGTGATCAAGAAAAAGCATTGGATTCTATTTGGGAAGTGTTACTTCTTCTCGATTTCCGTAAGTTGCGAGCTCCTATATCCCTACCACCAACAGTGTATTTACTTAGATTTTCTAGGGTTAGACACTGGACAAACTCAACATATACGAATACCAGGATGGTTCAAGTTGGGCAAAGCTGTGATGAACGAAGCTATGAAGCAATCCCATTTCGAAAAGTTCGCTCTCACAGTGATACACGACACAATATGTAGGTTATACCTTGCATGATCTTTCTTGAATGTTACCTTGACTTTACGCATCCTCATAGCATACTCATCTGCTGAGGTCTCCTCCGACTCGGCATACCGGGAAGTAGTAGAGGATGCGAGAAAATCCCTCGAGATCATGCTATCTCCCTGCAATGAGCTCCTTTACCCGCAAGTTTTCTATGTTATACGGTTCTCGTCAAGGCACAAAAAACTTCGGCGACATTTTATCGCTTACGACGAAGTAATCAGTGGCCTCATCCGCGCACTAGAGTATACTGCTAAGAGTCGCAGAAAGAACTTGTTCCCATTGGTGGCGGATAGCTTATGTTGTCTCATGCAAGACGGTGTGTAAGTTGATGTACAGAGGTGTCCATGCTCATTTTTGCAGAGGGAAAACGAGGTTATATTATCGATCAGCTCACTGCAACTTCTGATGACACTCAAAGTGGAACATCAATCCTCAGTCGGGCATTGGACGTAACTGGTAATGGCACCACATACGAGGCCTTATGTTCCGCTGATTTGCATCGCGATAGTTCGTGTCCATTTGATTGCATCGCTCAAAATGGTTGCGACTCTCGCTCAACACGCTTCGCCAACCCAAATGACCGAACTCCGCGAGAGGCTGAAGTCTAAGGTTCACCAGTTGGCAAGATACCGCAAAGTGCCCGTCGGTTCGGCGGCTGTGGAGGCTTTAGTTGCGTTGGGAGAACAACGTAGGTTACGAATCCACATATAACCCATGCCCCATTGCCTAACTCGTTTTAGAAAATGTTTCCGAAATTTTTCACTTTTATAATATCGTAGGCTATCTTCGCTCCACCCTCCCACCATTAGATGCAGAAGATATACCTGACTCCGACGACGGTAAGTGCCCTTCATGGCTTACAATGGCCTTCATAACACACCTTCAAGTTGGGTTGCACAAAGAAGCAGATAGTGCCTCTTCAATTCTCACTGCCACATCCGAGTCAATACCTGTTTCCGAGGGTGATGGTAAGTACCATACACCGACCCAATCTGCATCGGCAACATCCCATCTTGAACAGGAACTTCTACTTCATCCTACCCTAACCTCGACTTGCCCCTTGTATTCCGAGCCAACGGTGAATATCCTGATTCTTGCGCATATTTTCTATGACTGAGTCGTGTTAGAGTTCGGTACTCTTGATGCGAATGACGTAGTTATGTGCAAGCTGTTGCAGGCCCTCGAATCGCGCGATGCTCAACAGCGTACGGTGGCGACCCTGACATTGCTGAAACTCTGTGGATGTGAGTTCCTGGCTCAATCGTGGTCCGTAACTAGCTGAGCAAATCAGGCTCGATAATTCGGGACTTCTGCTTAACGAAGAATATCACGGAGACGTTCGTGAGGCAGTTGGGACGCAAGGATACCTCCTTGCTGGCAGCCTATGCACTGAAGACGTGTCTGAAGCTTGGTGAGTCCGCGCGACTATTCGTGACTGGTCTGTCCAGCTCAAAAAAACTGACCAGAAATGTGGAAACCGAATAATTTTGCACATGCAATAGACAATATCAAAACTATGCTCGACAAAGGGTGGTTCGATGATGCGGTTGGTAGAGTTGAAGGATTCAGTATTTTCCGTGAACTTATGGCAAATGGTAGCCTTTAAGTCAATCTACTCAGTTAAGTCTTGTACTGATACTTCCCTAGACAATCTACGGCAACCGATGGAAAACGATATGGTGGCCGTTTTAGTGAAAAAGCTTGAAGGTGGTGATCACCATGAGATTCGTATGAGCTTGATATCTCTCGACATCCTTACTGGTATGTAATCTACTGCATCCTACATGGCTGACTGACTTGTTTCTAGCGACGGAAGGTTCATTGGGTTTGAAATCCCATGTGGATGCTGGTATAGACTACTTGAGCAAAGATCAGAGGACTCAGTGGAAAGGTGTCAGAATTCTCGCTGCACTGGCTAAGACTGGTAGGCGTTCGCGTCCCAACTTTTGATAGATTGGTTAATGGTTACTGACGAATCAATCAGAGGCCGGCAAGCGGGCAATACGGCCACGCTTGGCCGATATAGTGAAGATGCTACTCCTACCTGCGGACGACTCGCCCCAACAGCATCCAGAGCTGTTAGCGCCTGCTGCCGCCTTGTATGAACTGTGCAAGAATAGTGAGTATTAGGCCGTCCTCTTCGAGATAATATAATATAGATACTATTCACCTCCCACCAGACGATCTCCGTAACGAGATTAAAGACTCTGAAGAATACGCTGCTCTTAAGCGCCTCCGTCAAGTCAAGAACACTCCCTTTGAGAGCCGAGCAATTCGATGATGAACTTATCGTTCACTTCAAAATACTGTACATAACATATATGCATATCTCAGGATGGACTCGCTATCCCATATGGTTCGTGGTTTCGTACAACTCGGCTGACTGTTCATGTAGTGTATATTGCGACTCAGTATCATAGCTAACCAGTAGGCCGACTGTTTTCTCTTATTTTTATGCTCCCGAATAGTATATCGTAAGGAACACGCACGGATTCAGAAACGGCCAGTTGGCAGCAAGGCTTACAACGCACCTGACCTGAAACCTCGAAACCAAAAAGGTTGTGCTGACCCGAGCCTCACGTTGAGGTTTGGCGCCAGGTCACACACTGGCAATATTGATGACACCTATGCGAGACATGCACAACTTTTGTCAAATATCTACCGTACGAACACACTTTAATTTGTTGAGTAATAACAGAGTATACTCATAGTCGGCTGCATAACACAGACGGGTTGTGCAGAACGATCCCAAAACCACCATGATGAACCGGTCTGTCATTTCATATTCTAATAAATTATTCTTAGATCACGAGTTCCTTCCTTTCCTGTAAACCTCTTTAGCTCCACCATGATACCCAAGGTCCAAGTGGCGTCTGTCTCGTTCCCTGGACTCGTTGATGAACTCGAGGCTCCGCCTCGTTCCCTCAGAGCTGCTTCAGACCATCGCCAGAGGCCTCTTTGTTTCCCGTTCTTAGCGATATCTCCTGAGTGCTGGAAGGGACCTTCAGGGGACCAGCTTCTATGACCTTCCCACGTTCACCGCCCAGAGCCCCACTGTCCACTATTCCCGGCACTTTGGCATCAGAAGCAAGCTGAACTTTACTATCTCCAGCATCCCTTTGCGAGCTCGTCTTACAAATACGAATATTCACCGTTAGCCTCAGAAAAAATTCCCACACAGAATGCGTACCTGCCCCCCAAGATGTGGGAGTTGGTCGGTTGGTCTGGAGCGCCCGCAGGGAAAACCAATTCCAATGTCAGTTGCCCTGCCATCATCACCTATGACCGGAACTTCTCGTGACGGCGCCGGTGTTCGGGAAAAGAACGAGACAATAGCTGCAGCCGTCGCCCAGAAATGCTCCTATATAGCCCATCGTCAGGCGGCGTGCTTCAAGGTGTGAGTCCATGACGAACCACGGTGTCCTCGACCCAACCAAGGATACCAGGCCTGTATCCAAAGTCTGCCAGACCTATCGCTGGTACAGACACGATGCCATCGAACGAATGACCATTGTCCACCACAAAAATCATGTTATCAAGCATCATTGACAAGCGGTCTTGCATGGTGTTAGTCGTTCGTAGGGAGATTGTCGTGGGTATCACTGTATATGCGTTCCGTCTACTTATAAGAAACCCCTATGCGGATAATAACACTGTAGTTATGGCATTGGCACGAGCGACATCAAAAAAAAACGTGGTGGCGCCGGTCCGATCAAGGGTCTCTTGGAAACGTTTTATCCCGCATCGATTAGATGTGGGCGCTCAGTAGCAAAAGACAATAGATAATCTTGCTTTTCAACGTGCATTGTGTACTTGAATATAGAAATGTTTAAAGAAGGCAGCTGAGATTTCAGTCGGAGTCGATGATGGCAGCTGTCTGGTTCGAGTACGCCACAACACGTTGCGAACGCATTGGCAAACTCGCAAGCCAATTACAGTGCATTCAATTCAGAATAATGTAAGTACATAGTGGCTCAAACTTGGAAATGCCTCCGCGCCAGAATTAGCAAAAGCCTTGCTTGACGTTGACCATCTACACTGCTAATTATGAAGGTTTTTCCACCATGACAGTGAGCCGGTTCCCCTCATCCTAAACCTTGTCAAGCAAGGTAATACAATAGAAGATTTTTTTAAGCTACTGCTATCAATCTACTTCGTGTAGGAAGGCACGCTCGAGTATCGCTCAGACCGTGCGGCAAATATTCGTATTTGCAGGACCCAGCCATCACATACACGTACCAGGGTCGTGACGGAGTACTCATTGCTTGGCCCTGCTGGACCAGGATTTATCACCAGGTGTACTGCATAGCGAGTAAAGCGTGCAGTGTTGACGTCTTGATCGAGCCTTTCCAAGTGCCTGGGTGACACTGCTACTGGTATGAGGATGTTCCAAGTCCTTGCAAAACCAATACTTTCCGTGACGCACACATACCTTGGCAAGTTTTCAAGTCCAATACCATCTAATAATAGTACCACATAGATAGAAGGAGAGCCCGTGAGCTTACGATTACTACGAAATAGCCTCTATATGCTATGGTCTCCGAGCCACCATTCCACATATTCGAGAGATAAATAGTTCATCAATGTTCCGCTTGCACAGGTTCGTAGGCAAAGTAAACCGTCCAAGGGAGGCGTCAGGCCGATTGAGAACCCAGTGAAAAAACAGTTCTACGAGAACATTCGTCTACTCTGGCTGCGTGGCAGCATCTTCCTATGATCCCTCTTCCGAGTCAATCTCCTCTGTCACCTCATTTTGTTCAACGTCTATGGACATGAACGCCCTTCCGCCTGCGTCACGAACGGACAACAAACCAAACCCAGTGATAATCCCACTCCCACGTCTACCCTGGACATCGCGTGCATACAACTCCCGGATGCTGAGAACATATCGAGGTGTTAGGACGAACACTGGCATAAGCATGGCTTGCCATCCACTGAATGGGCGTTCTCCAACATGAGATGCTAGTGATAGGACGTTGGCAAGAATGATGCTGCGATAGGGTTATCATTAGCTCGTTTGTTCAGTTATTCGCAAGCTCGAGTGACAGTGGGGTATGGTACAATGGATGGATGAAGGCACACCTAGTGAAATAGAAGATACCCTGCCTTGCAAGGAGATTCATATACCGACTGAATTGCCACTGCTTTGTGACGCGGTACATCTGAACTGATTGCCTCACAAATTTAGCAGCCGCAAGGATGCACAGGATTGCACCATGTGTCAATTGTGGAGCATTCACCACAGGCAACCAAATGGATACGTTTACGTTCGGTATCCATGCGCAAACTGAACGATTGAGCACCTGGATGGTGACCTCCGCTGACAGCCAACAAGTAGGCATTAGTGCATGCGGTACACATCTATTTCACGAGCAGCTACATACCCGGGTATCTCCTCGGGTCGCTGAACACGACATAGTAGATGAATGAAGCAACTATCTCACAGATAAATGTCGCAAGAAGGATACTGAGGACAAGTCTTGATTGGTTGTACATTGCCCAAACACGGAGGGTCATTACGACTGTGGGAACAATTATACCTCCTTTCTTCCAGGAATGAGCTGCACGACAACTCACAATCTGCAGCACCAATAAAGAGAAGGAATGTCCATTGACGCGCAATTGTTATGATTTCACCTTTAGGGTAATTGTAGACGGGCTTGGCTGGTCCAGGAGAAGATCAGGGAGTATGCGCTTACATGATCTGCTTAACAGAATCAAGTTAAATTGGGAGGTACAAATGAGGGTTGGACGAATACGTGCAGCTATGTGTGGTACTTGAGGACACTCGTTCGTTATTGGAAACAAGGGAAACGCACCTTTTCGGTGCCAGGTATAAAGGTACTGGTGACTTTGGGCGATATCAAATTTTATCGGTGTTATGTCTGAAGTTGGACTTACGAAGGCAAATCATTCTAACAGACGGTCTTGTGTTAGCAAGCAGGCTGTATCTCTCTGCAGCCTTTGGCTTACATGATGGTACAAAGGCCCACATAACGAACCTATTGATCGGATAATGCTTAGCATGTTGTGCATCTTAACTGATTAGATCGATACCAACCAAAACGAACAGCGTTGATACCCAAGTCCATGGTTTAATCTGCGGCTTGCCAATCAGAAATGTGTGATTTTGCGAGACACGTGTCTCCTCACCCAGATATACTCCACCTGCACATATTATCAGAGAGGAAATCATGTATGTAACTGTGACAACTATACCTCATTAGAGAATGTAAGGACTGATGACGATATATAAGTTAGTGTGTCTTATTTAAATATTTGGACAGTAGAGCTCACTATAATCGTACCCAATGGCAGCAGGGATAATTACTGCAGAAAGTCACGAAACTGAGCCATCAACAAATGAGCATGCGCGCACCACTTCCGTAGTCATCCAGCTGGAAATATGCTAGCGCGGACTGCAGATTAGGGAAAAGTGTCATCTTCATGGACTCGTGGTGAGAGAAGATGGAGAGACGAGAAGACTTATGTCTCCTGCAGAGAAGGACAAACAGCCCGAAGCTACTTATAATCCCACCACAAATAGAACCACTAGTACATTCACAATAGTCCTGTGGTATCGGCGATGCCATAGCTGAAACAAGAATGGATCACTGCCACACCTTTTCCGACGCTGTCTCACCGACGTTTCGTGCTATGTACCATATAGTGAATCTTCTGGAGCAATAAATTTGGCAACAAAATATCCAGGGTCGGACCTGAATCAGGTCTGCCAGCTAGTGTTCATACTGATAGCCAAAATTAAGCCGAGAGCGAGATTGCTTCATGCCAGTAGTGACTCGGTCAATCTAGTGTACTCGGTGATTTGAAATAATGCACAACGCACAAAAGAGCAGTGATAGTATCCAATGATCGAGGCAGTGTTTAGTACCCACCGGCAAGCACTTCCTGTGCCGCAAAGGAGAACAGCTTTCTCGCCCT